>CAUYON010053585.1:0-31310 GCA_963573935.1 Arctocebus calabarensis | reverse complement strand
GATGGGTGTGAACCACGAGAAGTACGAAAACAGCCTCAGCATTGTCAGCAATGCCTCCTGCACCACCAACTGCTTAGCCCCCTTGGCTAAGGTCATCCATGACAACTTCGGCATTGTGGAGGGACTCATGACCACAGTCCCTGGCATCACTGCCACCCAGAAGACTGTGGATGGCCCCTCTGGGAAGTTGTGGCGTGATGGTTGCAGGGCTCTCCAGAACATCATCCCTGCCTCAACTGGTGCAGCCAAGGCTGTGGGCAAGGTTATCCCTGAGCTGAATGGGAAGCTTACTGGCATGGCCTTCCATGTCCCCACTGCCAACGTGTCGGTTGTGGATCTCACCTGCCGTCTGGAGAAGGCTGCCAAATACGGTGATATCAAGAAGGTGGTGAAGCAGGCATCAGAGGGGCCCTCAAGGGCATCCTGGGTTATACCGAGCACCAGGTCGTCTCCTCTGACTTCAACAGTGACCCCCATTCTTCCAACTTTGATGCTGGGGCTGGCATTGCCCTCAATGACCACTTTGTTAAACTCATTGCCTGGTATGATAATGAATTTGGCTACAGCAACAGGTGGTGGATCTTATGGCCCACATGGCCTCCAAGGAGTAAGAACCCCCAGACCACCAGCCCCATCCAGAGCACGAGAGGAAGAGAAAGGCCCTTAGCTGCTGGGGTGCCCGTGCCGACTCAGTCCCCCACCTCACTGAGAATCTCCCCTCAACAGTTTCCACACCAGAACCCCTAAAGAATGGGAGGCCCCCCCTTGTCATGTAACATCAATAAAGTTCCCTGAATTCAGCCAAATTAAAAAAACAAAAACAAAAACAGGTGTTTTTTATATTCTTCTAAATACTCTGATGCCCAGCTGGGAACTGGGGCAGCAGCATCTGCAAGAAGCTTAGTCAACGTTCCCTCTAAACCTAACCCAAACCCCAATCACGAGAGCACCGCCCACACTGTGCAAAGTTTCGCTGCTCTCTGGGCGATGGGTCAAGGCCAGGTCGTCACTCAGAGGGGTCTGCTGGCGAGCTCCAAGGGTCAGCTGTTTAGGAGGCAGAGGTGGCAGGAGGAGGGAGCGCTCCTGGTTCTTGGGTTCTGTGCTCTCCCACCCTAAGGCGCTCCTTTCCTTCCGCAGGGCCCGTCGCCTGACCCAGGTCGCCATCACGACCTCTGCGGGGGAACCCTGGGCACGCCAGCCATGGCCCTGATGCCCGGGCACGCAGAGCGACCAGGCGCGAAGCCCCTCAGTAGAGGCCCATGCAGCACGGTGCGCGCCCGGCACGTCATCATCAACGTGGGCGGCTGCAGGGTGCGCCTAGCCTGGGCCGCGCTCCAGCGCTGTCCACTCGCGCGCCTCGAGCGCTTGCGGGCCTGCCGCGGCCATGATGAGCTGCTTCGTGTGTGCGATGACTACGACGTGAGTCGCGATGAGTTCTTCTTCGACCGCAGCCCCTGCGCTTTCCGCGCCATTGCGGCGCTGCTGCGCGCCGGCAAGCTGCGGCTGCTGCGCGGCCCGTGCGCGCTGGCCTTCCGCGACGAGCTGGCCTACTGGGGCATCGACGAGACACGTCTGGAGCGCTGCTGTCTGCGCCGCCTGCGCCGCCGCGAGGAGGAGGCGGCTGAAGCGCGCGCTGTGCTGGAAGGGCGCGTGGCTCTGGGGAGCCCGGCCCGCGCCCTGGGCCCCGGCGGGCGGCTGGAGAGGGGCCGGCGGTGCCTGCGCGACGTGGTGGACAACCCACACTCGGGGCTGGCCGGCAAGCTCTTTGCCTGCGTCTCCGTAGCCTTCGTAGCAGTCACCGCCGTGGGCCTCTGCCTGAGCACCATGCCGGACATCCGCGCTGAGGAGGAGCGGGTGAGAGCGGGCCCGGGTGGGGCACTGGCACAGGTTTGGCGACTGCTGGTGCCAAGGGCTGCGGTCAGGGCCAGGGCCTAGGACTGGACTGAGGGCTGCTGGGGCTGGTGGAGTGGGGACAGCTGGGCTGAGGGCTTCCTAGCAAATAGTGATCAACATGCGCACACCCCGTTCCGGAGTTGTGGTGAAACCACAGGTGCCAGTGGTTAAGGGGCCACAGTGGGCCCTGACTGAGACCCACACATCAAGCCTGGCCACTGTGGGCTAAGACCACAGAGCCTCCAAGTTGCATGCAGTCTCTGCTCAGAGGCCTTCTCCACTGGGAACAGCTCACCAGTCAGGGCCTCGAAGTCTGACAACATGGAGCTCAATACTCAGTACCGGGAGGACCTGGGGATCCTCCACCCCACCTTCAGTCGTCCAGACCACAGGCATGCCCTCCACCAGGGCCAGGCTTCTGACCGCAGCACCTAGGCTGGCTTCCGGCCTGTTTTCACTGAGACGCTGTACATGGCTGTGTGCAAACTTGTCATTTGTGGATTAGTTAGCAGTGTTACCACCAGGAGGTGGGGAAAGATGAAAGCAAGCATATCAGCATTTGTGCACACTGGGCCACAGAACATTCTAGAAATGTTTGAGGATGACTGTGTCCGGGGCCCGTGGCTGGGGTTTCTGTCATCTGAGTTGACAGGGTTTGTGGAGAAGAGAGTATTATTGTATTTGAAGATGTTATCCTGCAAATTCTGATGGCACTTTACCAAAAATAGGTCACACCAGGAAGCAGACCAATTCTGGTGGGGCAAGGACAAAGAGCCCCCCATCTCCGTCCTGCTTCAGTCATCTGGGTGCAGTGAGAGGCCTCCGCTTCCCATCTGGGTCCCCTGAACCGCTCTGAAGTACCCAGGCTGGAGGCTGCCAGGATGGCTATTAGGGTTTCCCGAGGAATGTGAGAAAACGAGAGGAAAGCTGGTGTCATCTCTGGCATCTACCTGCCTCCCGTGTGCCCCTAGCTGCATTTTTGTGCTGGCTGTTGGATGGACCAGGTGATGGTGCCCTGTGAGGCCACTATGGCAAGGACTTGGTGGGAGCATTTTACTGCACAAGGCAGGTACCCAGAAATGAGCACTGTGCTCACTACCTGCCACAAGGAAGGAGTTTTTGCACTTCATTAGCTCCTTTTTAAAAAAAAAATGCAGGAGAAATATGCATAAAACTTACCATTTTCACTATTTTTAAGGATACTTCTTGGCATTGTTAAGTATGTAGCATAGCTGTACAGCATCAGCACCGTCATCTCCAGAACTCTCAAAGCTGTGTCTCCATCAGACACTGACTCCATGACCCAGGCACCCGTCTACTGCCTCTGGTTTTGTATGCCCCAGGTCCTCGCTGAGTGGAGTCACAGGGCTTTGTCATCTGTGACTGGCTCATTTTACCTGGCACACTGTCCCCAGGGTCACCTGCCTTATAGGGGCCCATCCTTGGTGCAGATGGACCTCTGAGCCCTTCCTGTGGCTTCCCCCAGGCCCTGCATCAGCTCTGGGCCTCTGCCCGAGCACCAAACCCAGTGCTAAAGTGATGATCATAATAACGGTTGGGCCTGGTTCCCAGGGAGGCTGAGTCACACAGGAGCTATAAAAGGTGCTCTTCATCAATGACATTGGCTGGGAGTACCATCCCAGATATTTGTCTTTCCTGTCACTGGGCCAGACTACCAGAACCTGGCACAGGCAGCACTGAGGGGCAGAGTCCAAAGTGGGACTACTGAGTGGAAAGTCAAAGTGTCAGAGGGCTGGCTCCTTTTGGGGAGCAGAGGGAGCATGCCTTTCCTAACGTTTTAGCTTACTGGGCGCTGGGCCCTGCTTGCTGTGGACTGCTCCCTCCATCACTCCAACCCAAGTATCCATCATCTTCTTCACTCACTCTGACCACAGCCTCCCTCTTGTGAGGATGCTGTGGTGACATTGGGTCGCCCAAGGCATCTAGGACAGCCTCCTGTCCAAGGCCCGTCCTCTGCAAGGTATCTCTTGCCATGAGAGGTGACATGCTCATGGGCTCAGCGTTCTGATGTGGATGTCTAGGGCATGCCCGGCCACCACAGGAAAGACTCAGCCATCTGCAGGGGAACATGCTTGCCCTGTCAGTCCCAGTGGTCCTGGTCTGGCACCTGCCGAGGACCCCTGGGAGTCAGCTTCAGCCCAGACACCCAGAGGGGGAGGGACGTGTGTCTGCTCAGTGATGGAAGGACGTGTGTTCACACGCCCACCCTTCCGCTTGTTAAAATTACATTGTCTTGTACTTTGCAAGCTTTCAGCTCCTTCAGCCCTGTTGACTAAAATACCGATCTGTGGGACACATTCTTCTAAAACTTTTTGTGTTGGACTCATAATCTTGAACTCCCACCTCCTGTTTGAGGCCAGGGAAACCTACAGTGGTCACTCTGTGTTCATGAAATCAGAGATAGTCATTGGGGAAATTATTGCAGTATTTCCAGGAAAGACTATCATTTCATTTTGGAGATATCGTGGACACATTTCCAAGTAAAGCCCTGTTGTGTGTATGTTCCTAACTATGACAAAAAGGCAAGGAAGGACAGGCTGCCTGGAGGACTAGGGCACCCTGAAGCTAGCCCATCCTCAGGCAGAACATCCAGCATCTGCCACGGCAGCTCACAGGGCCCGAGAAGCAGCATCTCAGCAGCATGAGGCACGTTCTTTGGTCTGGACATCAGAGCAGGGCTGTTGAGGGGGCCCAAGGTCCAGGGGAGCTGTCAACCCCCCCATAACCCTACAGCCTCTCCTGGCTGCCCTGAGCAGCCTCTGCAGGGCCAGGACTCAGCTTCCATCTGAGCAGGGCTCAGTCCTCAGCACCTTTGCCCTGTATGACAGTCACTCAGCTGCAGGGTCTTCCTCAGAAGGGAAAGTTCAGTTACCCAAACCCACTGCATCTTCTGGCCAGGCCTCCAAGCGATTTGCTCAACTGTTATCCTATCTGAGGAGACAAAGGTTAGAAACCAAAGCCATAAACATCTTTGGCCACAAAAATTTATCCTGAATTCTCTGACCCTCCAAAAGTAAATCCTAAATCAAAACATGCCAATACACCCCTTACTCTCCCTTCTTTCTTGAGAAATAGTCACAGAGATGAGAATCTGTAGACATCCCAACCACTACCAACTTGGTTGGTGTTGGGTTTTAATACCAGAGCTGGGGTCAGAGGTCAGAGTTGCAAGAGGTGCTGTCATCTGTACAAAGGTGGGAACCTGAGGCTGAGCATGGACAGGATCCCGCACCACCAGAGCCCCAGGCCACCAGCCCTGCTGCACTGCAGGAACCACACAGAGGCGACAGACAAGCACCACCACCCCCACCCAATGTGTGCACTTGAAATGCCTCCTGTGTTTCTGGCCTTGACTAGTGTAGGGTGAGGAAGCCTTATGGCAGAAATGATGCTTCCCTGCTGCCCTTGGTGCCAATACGTTGTGCCCACATGCTGGCTACTGCGGTGGAAGCACCCTGGGAATGCAAGCTCTGACCTCGGCTGGAATGGAGTGTGCATCTCCCAAGAAGGGTCTGTCTGCACTGAGACAGGTGATGGCATTGACAGTGTGGCATGTTGCTGCAGCTTCATGAGCACAGCTGTTGGCTCCCAGCCAGTGGACACTGCACTACAACCCATTTTGGGTGACTCACAGCAAACAGCTGTGACCCCGCTCCCTGTTGGGCTGCTAGTGTGTTGCTGGCACTGTCCTCAGTGGAGCTTTGTGGGCTAGAATTGTTTTTCAAAATACATCACTCTTTTTCACATTTAGTCTAGTATTTGGCTGCATGAATTGAGTTTTCCCTTTAAACTCACATGATTAAATTAAGAATAGTCTGACTCGGCGCCTGTGGCTCAATGGGCTAAGGCGCCAGCCATGTACACCTGAGCTGGTGGGTTCGAATCCAGCCTGGGCCTGCCAAACAACAATGATGGCTGCAACCAAAAAATGGCCGGGCGTTGTGGCAGGCGCCTGTAGTCCCAGCTGCTTGGGAGACGGAGGCAGGAGACTCGCTTCAGCCCAGGAATTGGGGGTTGCTGTGAGCTGTATTGCCATGGCACTCTATCCAGGGTGACAGCTTGAGGCTCTGTCTCAAAAAAAAAAAAAAAGAATAGTCTAAGTAGTTATAAATTTTGTAACTGGATTTCAACTAATGGGCAGCGCCTGTGGCTCAGTGAGTAGGGCACTGGCCCCATATACCAAGAGTTATGGGTTCAAACCCACCCCCAGCCAAATTGCAATAAAAAAATGGCTGGGCATGTGGCAGGTGCCTGTGGTCTTAGCTACTTGGGAGGCTGAGGCAAAAGAATCGCATAATCCCAAGAGCTGGAGGTTGCTGTGAGCTGGGACATCACAGCACTCTACCGAGGGCAATAAAATAAGACTGTCTCTAAAACAAAACAAAACAAAACAAAACTATTGATTCACCGAGAACATTTTTGCAGCAGCAGCAGAGGCTGTGCAAAGTTGCTGCTGCTGCTGCTCGTACGCACCTGTCACACATATAAAGTTTCAGCAGCTCACAGGAATGAGAGCTTTGCTGTTTTGAGCTATGTCCTCCAGGCTCCTCCAGAGAATGGAAGAGGGTATGGGGGGAGAATCATCCTGAGGCTCTAGCTCTGTGATGAAGTGAGCATCCCCATCCGCAGGCCACTTGCTGTGGATCCAGCAGAGCCCACGGGGTGAGCTCCCACCCCAAGGCCTGGGCGGTTCTGCGCATCTGAGGCCACAGAAGGCTGCTGTCCTGCCAGGCACAGGAGGGTCAGGGTCTTCCCTTCCAGCTCTGTGCAGACCAGCAGTCTGCTCCATTCAGCTGCACGCAGATGTCAGCCAGACCTCCTCACTGGGTCCCCAGAACAAGCCTAGAGCAGATCTTGCTGTCCCCGGTGGCCAGACAGCCTTATTATGGGAGCTCTGATGTGGTCTCTCTGCGCCATGCCCTGTGGGCCTGTGGTCTCATCACAGCCCTACAGGCTGGCCCCTGTATGATAAGTCTCACCAGTATCAGCAAAATACATTTTATGTTTGTCACAATCTGTCCTCCAGGTCCCTCAGGGCAGGACAAGGGTGTGGTGGGGGCAGGTCCTCCCCTCCCTGGAGCCAGGCTCTCATGTTCAGAACCAGCTGGCAAAGGGATACCCTTGGGGTTTTGAACAGGGCCTGGGCTGTATCCTGATGGCTGTGCTGGTTGGGCCACTACCAGACCCAGCCACCAGGGGCCTAAACAAGCAGAGATGTCTCCTCTGCACCAGTGGACATGGTCAGTCTGCTAGGCAGGTAGACATAAAGCACAGGGTGTTCCCCTCTGCTCCCTGCAAATTCTGCAGGGAAAAGATAGATTGCTGTTTTGGATTTTTGCTTTGGTCTGAAAAAAGAACAAAAGTACTTAAGAGCCTGGAATAGAATTTACAAGGTTCTTTCTTCCATAATCTAGCCAGCGCCTGGGTCTCCTCCATGTCCCTGTAAGGGCAACACAGGGTATCAGTTAAGTTCTCAGACTGACAGCCACAGCGCATTAAAATGCTTATTTCTCTTCAGTTTTCTCATCCAAGGTTAATTTGCTTTGGACAGTATTTGGCACACAACCAACTAAGTGGCAGCTCCTTCTACTCTTTTGCAAATGAGCGTACCAAGAACAGTGTGGTTGCAAGGTGAGGATCCTGTGTGCCCAGTGCAGGTAGGGCAGCCCCTGCCCAGATGCCCCACTTCATATTTCTCCAGAAGTTTCTCAAAATAACCCAGGAGATGTTGGTCTTCAGAAATAGTGGGAAAACTCATCAAGAGCGTCCTACTAGAAAGAAAGCCAGACAGCGGCAGGCTCCCCCACAAAGGCAAGCAGCAGCCATGTGTGGCACCCCCTAAGCAGTTGGCAGGTCAGGGACAACATGGGGTGGCGAGGTCTGCTCAGTGCCAGGTTCTGGGGGCCTCCTCCTTCCCCAGGTGCCCTGACCCTAGTGGCCTCCAGGGGAATGGCTGTAGCCTGGGCCTTTGCATGGGAGGAGACCACAGTGCCTGGCCTCAGCCCATCCACCACTAAGATGTGGACCCTTCCTTGTGGCTTCCTGGAGGCAGATTGTGAGCCCCACCACCTGCCCCTCCATGTGTGTCCCCCCACATGGGGGCCTTGTGCCAGTGGCAGCCTAGAAAGATGCCATAGTTTAGGCTGTTAGGCAAGGGGAAGTGCTATTGGCTGCCTGAATGCCTGGCCTTTAACCACCGGTGCCCACGCCTTGTGCCAGGCAGCAATCCATCCTCACACCACTCTCTGTAGCTGTTGGCACAAGAATAGCTATAAGAATATTAAACAACACAAGCCACTCAGCTTACAAATGATAAAATCTCACTAAATGGGTTTTTAAACCTGCTATAATGTGGCTGACTTGCCAGCCTGACTTGGGAATAGCATCACAGGACAGAGAAACCCAGCCTACAAAGCTCAGAAGCTCAGATGACCACAATGTGTCTGCCCTGTCATGGGTTGTCAACAGGGGAGTGAAAAGGGAGGCACCCATGTTAAAGGTGCAGACCCTTTGCCCAGAGAGAAATTGGCATGATGTGTTCAGAATATTCTCTGAAGCTGTGTTTATTATAGGTGTCTAAGGAAAACCCCAAATCTATAAAGAAATGTAAAAAGTTGAAAATGTGTTACCATGGTCCAGGCATACATGCCCTCAAGAGTCTTGATAGAATTCACCACAAACCAATACGTGGAAGGTGGACACTGGTTCAGCCCCAAAAGGTGGAAAATCTCAAAGTGGGGGCTTACAGGTGGTAGATCGTTTTTAGGGATGCTTCAGTTGGCAATTTTTAAGTTTTGTCTAAAGAAGTGGGCCCATAGGAAGGAATGCCCAAGTTTCAAGGCGTCTGTGGGGATGCTCGAGTTAAGGCTCGGTTTCTCTGTCCTGTGATGCTATTCCCAAGTCAGGCTGGCAAGTCAGCCACAGTATAGCAGGTTAAAAAACCCATTTAGTGAGATTTTATCATTTATAGGCATGACTTACTAGGCCTCTTAGAAAGGAATTTGGGCAAAAGAAGAAAGGCCAGAGTTCAGTCCTCCATAGGCAAAAATTGTAAAAGAAGGTTTGGTAAGAAAGCTAAATATCACCAATAGCGGCCAGTAGTGATAGTCTAGACCATTCAAACCAACCTAGATGCTGCAACCCAAAAGCTGGCTTAGTAACATGCATAGATGCACACACAGCCTCCCTCAAAACTTCAGAAAGTGAAAAGGAGAAAAGAATCAGGACAAGGGGAGCCAGCGCATCAGCTGCCTGAGAAAAAATGGCCAAATGGCCAAGGGGCTTGAAGATTAGCCTCGATGTGCACAGCAGCATCCGTTCCTGCTGCTTGGTACAGAATGTTGCACTCAGCGGAAACCACAAGCAGGCTCATTTTAGAAAGCCAAGGGCAGGGCACATAGAGAAATGGTGTTTGTTTCTTTACACAGGATCACTCAGGCTGACTGGCAGAGTCCGGGCAGGAGGTACACAGATGATCTGAAATGAGTGTGTTGTTTCTGGGAAAAGGACTGTTAGTTGGTTTCTAAATTATGTGTTCTCTTAAGGAATTAAATATTCCTCTCCTGCTTTTCTACCTGGATTTAACTACAAGAGCCCTTTCCTATGGATAACTGACAGGAATAAATATCAATTCAGTTTGAAATCAAACTGTTATAAATTCATAGTGAAATGAATTAATAAATTTTTTTTCAGATACTTGTGGGAGCTAAAGACATAATCTGCACACAAAGGTGCTGATAAATAAATTAACAAAAAAATCTTCTCTGAAGGGTTTTGCCTTTACAGCATTCAGCAGCTCTTCTATGGTCACCTGTGGGCCAGGCCAGGGTCCCAGTGAGGAGCCTTTCCAGGTCCACCCAACTCAGTCACCTTACACCAGGGTTTACTCTGCCTAGAGCGATGGCATGTGGTTAATGGCTCATCAGCACCGTGGCAAGCTTGTGGCCCTGTATTTGTTACGCTCTGAACTGAGGACACAGTGGAGGAGTGTGGTTGCACCAGGGGTCCCCTGAGCCTCCTGGGGGTGCAGCACAGAGCCAGGGCAGCCTCCATTACTAAGGAAACCTCGTCCATCCTGTCTACTCCCAGTGGAGAAGGGGAACCCTGTCCAGGGTGCCATGGGGGGGCTGAGGCTCAGATGCACAGAAAGGGCCAGAGCTGGGGCACAGGAGCAGGTGGGCTTATTGGTGCAAAGACCACCACCCACCTCCACAGGGAGGGCAGGTGGGGTGCCGCAGGGGCCCCTTCTGGGTTGGGGAAGATGAGGTTGGCCTTGGCTCAGGCATCCCTTGCTGATAAGACCCTGTGGACACTGGTCAGGGTGGGGAGAAGCTCAGTGGCCCAACCAGGGCCCAAGGAGCCCAGATGTGGGTGGGACACGGGGGCCCATGAGAGCTAAACTCCAAGGCTAGGCTCACTAAGAGCCAGGGAGCATAGCCGTGAGAGTATCTCTGAGGCCCTGGGCCCAAAACAGCCCCTTCCAATCTCATGTTCAACTCCCAAAGCAACTATACCAGGTTGGCCTGTGCCCCTCCAACCCGAGGCCCTGCTTATGTGCAGCTCTGTTGTCACTACAGGTAGGAGAAAGGAGAGGCTACAGGGGGTCCGACTTAGGGGCACACCCCAGATGGGTGCAAGGGCTTCCAGCACAGGCTCCCCAGGCTCCCATATCCTGAAAGGTGCTGGGTGGTCTGCCCAATGCCCAGCTCACATCTGGGCAGCGGCACATGGCTGGTAATGAATGGTCCAGGATTGGGGTCCTTGCCTCACGAATGCAGTGCTACGGGCTGAGAGACACACTTGTGGGGAAGCAGCCAGCTCTCTGGATAGACAGGCTTGGGAGCTGCTGGCTATGAGTGCCTAGCCCAGGGCACAGACAGGCCTAGAGTGGCCCTCTGCGCTGACCATGTACTAGGGTCCATGTTGGCCCTACAGCCCACAATAGGAATGTGTGGATTGAAAAAACTGGTCAGTGAGCTGCACCTATTGTCCAAAACATCAGACTATCCTGGAGATGACATCTTCCTGAGTGGCAAAATGTTGTAGTGCTGTCTTCAGGCTTTGTCCACCTCTGCCAAGGACCCCCCAACCCCAGATGTGGGGTCTCTGACTTCAGATGCTCAACAGGTACCCAACCAACGCAGGTCAGGCCTTAGTAGGGGAGTACAAGGGCCTGACACCTGCCCTGGGTCCTCTACGGTGTGAGGTAGGCCCAGGGCTCTGAGGGGTTGGGGGCTTGGCTGTGCCCTCCCCTCTGTCATTACAGATTCCCCTCTGTTCCTGCATAGCCAACCAGGAGCTGGTTCTGCCCAATCAGTGGGTCCACTCGGCTAGCCCACCCCAGCCAGGCTGCTGTGCCTCCTGTCCTGCCAGATAGCCCCCGCACAGGGCCTTGGCTGACACCCCCACACACTCATTCCAGCCATACACTGGAGAAGCTGCCCAGAGATTTAAGAATTTAATAGTTTTACTGAGATGTGATTCAATACCGTACAGTTCACACACTTAAAATGTACAATTCACCACTGTCCATTTAGCACATTGTCTTCTCCCCAAGGAAGCCTGTGCCCCAGACAGCCCCCACCTCCCCGAGCAGCCGTTGACTTGCTTTTGCCTCTGCCGACCTCCTTACATTGTCTATAATAGATACGTGGTACTCCAGGTTGGCTTCCTTCGCGTCATGAGTCTTCAGGGTTAGTTTGTGATATGGCTTGTCCCTGCTTGATCCTCTTCAGGACCATGACATGCCACTGTGTGGACCACTTGTTTATCTGCTCCTCCACTGATGGACACCTGGGTTCAGAGGCTGCCATGAAAGCCTCTGCTATGAAATGCCTACATGCTTTCCTTTCCCTGGGGCAGGACCTGAGAGCGGAACCTGCTGGGTAAAATGGTGGTTCTGCTAAATCTGTTGAGGGGCTGCCAGACTAGCTTCCACCATGTACCTGGTGGCCAGTTTAGGAGCTGAGTACTTGATGGAAGCAGCATCCAATGACCCTGATGCCTTGCCTCTCCTGGCCTGGAATCACTACCACCTTGTGTGCCCAGGCAAGGGAAGGCAGGCCTTGTCCTATTGGTGTACCACACCATCGCTGGGTGGCAGGACCCACCTCTGGTCCATGATGGGTGCTGGGTTGAAGGTCCCCATCCCTCCACTGGACTCTCCCTGGCCCCCCCAGGAGCTGAGGGAGAGAGGCTTCTTGGCTGCAGCCCATCCTGAGTGGCATCCGCACTGAGTAAGGAGCTGGCTCAAATACGACAGACTAACCTTTCTTACTGAATTTTCAGATTTTCTTGAATAGATGTTTCTTCATCTGCTGTCTGCTCAGAAGTCCAATTCCAGAGGCTTTAGGGTTTTTAGTGATTTTCATCAGTTTCCCAGGGTCAGCCAAACTCATTACCACTCATGGCATAGGTGGACCTCCAATTAATTTTTTTCCAACAGGAATTGGTTCTTTTCTGGCAGTTGCACACTTCCCAGGGTGGGGGTGGGAGGAAAGCTAGTCTCCTGTGACTTCTCCCAGTTCTGGGGAGGAGGGGCGCCCACCCCGTCCCATCTCCCCTCTCCCCTGCCCCTGCCACCCCGCCTGGCCCCCCAACCCCGCATCCCCTCTCCCTCCAGGGCGAGTGCTCCCACAAGTGCCGCAGCCTCTTCGTTCTGGAGACGGTGTGCGTGGCCTGGTTCTCCTTTGAGTTCCTGCTGCGGTCCCTGCAGGCCGAGAGCAAGTGCGCCTTCCTGCGGACGCCGCTCAACATCATCGACATCGTGGCTATCCTGCCCTTCTACGTGTCTCTCCTCGTGGGCCTGGCGGCGGGCGGCCCGGGAGGCACCAAGCTGCTGGAGCGCGCTGGGCTAGTGCTGCGGCTGCTGCGCGCGCTGCGCGTGCTCTACGTGATGCGCCTGGCGCGCCACTCGCTGGGGCTGCGCTCACTCGGCCTGACTGTGCGCCGCTGTGCGCGCGAGCTCGGGCTGCTGCTGCTCTTTCTCTGCGTGGCCATGGCGCTCTTCGCGCCGCTCGTGCACCTGGCTGAGCGCGAGCTGGGCGCGCGCCGCGACTTCTCCAGTGTGCCTGCCAGCTACTGGTGGGCCGTCACCTCCATGACCACCGTGGGCTACGGCGACATGGTCCCGCGAAGCCTGCCCGGGCAGGTGGTGGCGCTCAGCAGCATCCTCAGCGGCATCCTGCTCATGGCTTTCCCTGTCACCTCCATTTTCCACACCTTCTCGCGCTCCTACTCGGAGCTCAAGGAGCAACAGCGGCGCGCCTCTAGCCCCGAGCCAGCCCTGCGCGAGGACAGCACGCACTCAGCCACGGCCACGGAGGACAGCTCTCAGGGCTCCGAGGGCACCGACCTGGAGCCGACACCCTCCCCGTGCGCTGCGGAAGGGGGCGTCTGGCCCGCAAGCGCAGAGCGATCCCTAGGAAGTCACCAGCCTTCGTCCTCCTCCATTTCCTTCCGATTTTAAGTTTTCTACGGCTAGCTATATATAAAGTCCCAGGAATTCCGAGCCTGTAACCAATGCGACCGCCACGCGTGCCCCAGGCCTCACCCTGCCGCCTCTGCCTTCAGCCGTAGCAGCCCTGAGAGAGAATAGGAAAACACACAGCCCTTCCAGCCTCTGCCCAGCCGCCCAGGTGAGTGGACAAAGGACGCTGCTCACAGCCCATCTCTCCATTTTGCTGAGTGTCCTGACCCTGGGAAGGTGACAAGGGCTTCCTGACATAATTACTCCTGATGAGCTGGAGGTTTGTGTGTGGCATTTTAACCCTTATCCTGCTTCTGTGGGACCATGTCTCGCCGCTTCTGGATCGCCACCCCCGAACATCCTAAGACTCCCATGGAACAGAGAGCCCCTCCGCTCTCCAGCCTTGGGCTTCTGTGGCAGGAAGGGGTTCCGGGAGAAGGATGGGGCCTCAAACTGCCTCTCCTGGGGCAGAGCTCTCCAAACCCAGCTGCTCTGTATTTTTCATTTCTTTCTTTTTTTTTTTTTAGAAAGTGTCTCACTTTGTCGCCATCAGTAGAGTGCTGTAGCATCACAGCTCACAGCAACCTCAAAGTCTTGGATTTAAGCGATTCTCCTGCCTCAGCCTCCCAAGTAGCTGGGACTACAGGCGCTGGCTATTTTTAGAGACAAACTCTGGCTCTGGCTCTGGCTGTGGCTCAGACTGGTCTGGAACTGGTGAGCTCCAGCAGTCCACCCACCTTGGCTTCCTAGAGTGCTGGGATTACAGGCATGAGTGAATACCTAGGACAACTCAGCCACAGACCACTGCAAAAGAGAACCTGCACCTCCCAGAGAGTCCCTCTGTTCAATTACATGGTACTTATAAGGGCCCTGGAGCAGGACAGGGGCCAGGAGAAGAGGAGGTGACACAGAGGCAGACATTTCCTGTTTCCACTGGAATGGAATAAACGCACCAGCCTGTCCTGCACAGCTCTTGGTTAAGTTCCTCTCAGGGCATTGCCTGTGCTCTGCGGGGTCTGCCCCAGAGCACCAGGGTCCTAGGGCCAGAGAGGGGGTATCCTGTGATCATAGGAGTCAGCAGATATATATGGCAGGAAAATCCAGGGCCGCGTACCTGACTGTAACAATGTCCCTGCACTTAGCCTGTTGTGCAAAGCACATTCCGCGTCCATAGCTGCAAGCCCCTTTCCCATATCTGTGCCTGAGCAGTAAGCCCAGCTACACACAGGTCCCCTGACTTACACATGCACCTGGGCTGAAAGGGCGGGCTCAATGCACCCTCACTTCCCACCTCCTCTCCCTCCTTTTGCCCAGTGTTGGTACACACAGAAGCCCCTGGGCTCCACCACAAGTTTGTCAGCTCTGAAATGTGGGGAAACTTTCAAATAACGTGGCCTAGCTAGTAATGACCAAGAAGTGTTCCTCCAGAATCAGACTGAGCAAAGCCAGCAGAGCACAGGGGAGGTCTCTCTCCCAGGTGTCTGCTTCCCTGGGGCCCTACTCTTTCATGGATTCTTACATCAGCTTGCTGGGGCAGAAAGGACCCCCTGGTTTCACATGGAAAAACTGAGCTGCCCACAGTGGACCAGGTCAAATGTGGCACCTGGCCTGAACCCACCAACCTGCCACTTCCTGAGGTATACTCTGCCCCAGCAGAGCTGCAGGTGTGGAGGCCTGTTCCCATTTGCTACATTACTTCCCCTCCTGCCAGACCCCACATTCCAGGCCAGCAGGGAACTGTAAGGGACACAGGCAGTTAAAGCAGTGAGTGCCCAGTGTGAGCTCTGACACCTTCCTCCAATGCAGCGGTGGCAGCCAGACAGCATCTGAGAGAAGCTTGGGCTCAGCCCTGACACCTGCCCAGGTCAGCTGATGCCCAGGGGGTGGGACCCAGGACCTCACACACCATGGGCTGCCCTCATACAAAGACAGCTATGTAGACACAGGAGTCATATCTGGCAGGCAGGTGGGGCAGGAGTCGGAAGAAGTCACAAGCATGTGCATGTGCTCAGGTAAGATGAATGTGACCAAGTAGGAACCTGCAATTTATTTTACTTAAGTCATAATATCTTTACCTAAAGTAAAGGGAGGACACCTTTAATTGAGGCATGCATATATGAGGCAACAGTATCCCTAAATAAACTAGCCTCATTAGCATAGTAAACGTCACTCCCACAAGTGCTGTCACAGTTTACAAATGACACGGCAATCCCGGAGAGTGAAGAAAGGGGAAGAGTTCCCAGTTCTAGTAATTCTCTACCCCTTTCCCAGAAAAATATTCCACCTCTAGCTCAGCATATTATTACTGCCAAGGATTAGCATAAAAGGACAGACCCTAACCCCAGGGTGTGCTTCTTGGTGTGCTTTGCTTCCAATAAACCCGCCCTTGCCTGTACTTCATGTCTTAACTTCTCTTTTGCTCATTCAAACCCTTGCTGTGGGAAGGTTGTGAAGGCTCTCTGCCACTCTAGCTGTGGTCTGCACAAGCATCACAAGAATGAGCAGCCGCTTTGCACATAGCTGACACACCTGTGCTCAAGGACAGCCATGTCCCTCAGCCCTATGGCTGACCCTGGCTCTGCTGGTGAGCTCCAGGGAAAAAGATTCCTCTTGATCAGTGGGTGAATATCCCCAGAAATAAACCCAAGCAGGCCCTTTATGCCAGGGACCAGCAGAGCATCAGGGGCACCAAGGGATATGCAGACCACCCACCCCAGGTCTACTGTTCCCTTGGGGAAGGGCCACCTCTCTGTGCCTCGATTATCTGTTAAAGCTACAGCTGGTCCAGAGTGAGCCCCCAAACTGGCTGCACCCTGAAGATGCACAGCCCCGGTCACTGCCATCAAGCTCTAGCTATCCTCACACCATCTGTCAGCATTCAAGGAAGGAAAATGGAGCCAGAGACCCTCCAGGAATCCTCTGGCCTTAATCGCCAAGCACTTTGCTCACCTTGTGCCCCTGTGCCCATCCCCCATTCAACCCCCTACTTGCTCCATCTACTTTCCCCATCCAACTGCCTCTTTCCTTTCCACCTGCCCTACCTGCTCCTTACCTGCCTGGCATCTTTCCCACCCCTGCCTGCCCCACCTGAGCATCTGAAGACTGAATTGATGGGGAGCTCTGTAACTGAACACACTCTAGTGTCCATGTTGGGGTCCTGAAACCCCCACTATCTACTGTCAGAACAGAGCTGATTCCTGGCCCTTACACTGGAGAAACTGTAACTGCTGCCATGTCTCCTTGGCCCACAGGATGCTGGGGAGAGGGATGCTGCAAGACCACGTGGAGGTTCTGATCTGTTCCAGATGTGTCCTAGATGAGGCCAGGTCACTACCTTCTCACTTCCAAATCATTGGCCTCACAGAAAGGAAGAACTAGAAATACAGATTTCGGGTTTGGGGAAAAGTGACCTCCAGGTACTTTTTGGTTGGGCTCACTCTTTCATGGCTCCCTCCCAGCACTGCACAGACCTGCCTGACCTGGTGATGGTAAATATGGAAACATGGCTCTTGGCCTTTAATGAGACCCTTCCCATAAAGTATCCCATGGTTAACCAGAAGCAGGAGGGTGGGATTGTGAACCTGTAGGAACCAGGGTACCAGTGATGGGTGGCAGCCCTACCTGCTGTGGGTAGAAACTCAGAGCCACCTCAGGGACTGAGCTGTAGGGGGGCCTGGGGTATAGCCTAGGGCACATGGCCCCCTCCTGGACCTGGTTCTTCACTCTGCCTCGGGCCCCACTCTAACCCCACTCACACCACGCTGGATCCACAAAAGGTTTATTGATTCCAAGGAGGCACACACGAGACATTCACCCAGTCATTATGCCTGCAATCAGTGGCATTTTAATTTGGAGGAAATTAACACTAACAGACATCTCCCTTGGTTTTAAAAAAATAAAACTTTTGAAAGCATCTTATAGGCCAAAGAGCTGAGCAAGAGCCTCACTCAAACATTCAAGAGTTTTTCTGAGGAACACTCAGGAAGAGGAAATAGCTTTGGGCCGAAAACTGGCACAGCAAATTAACACTCACTATCTGGTGGGGACAGCGTGGACACTCGTCTGGAAAGCAGCCCCTCCACCAGCAAAAGGAGCATGTGCCATGGGAGCTGTAAAGAAGCATCTAGAACTCTGAGGTCCCAGGGGCCAGCTGGAGCCAGTACAGTACAGCTCAGCACAGCATGACCTCATGTTAAACTGGAACAGGGTAGGCAGTACGGGTGCCAAGGGCAGACAGGCAGCTCCAGTGCAGACCCAGAACTCCACAGGCCGACACACCAGGGACTGGGGACAGAGGACATAGTGGGCTGCCCCTGTAGGAGGTCACAGAGGTAGGGTCCTGCATGTTAGAAGCACTGGCCTGGCATCCCCTCTCCTGACCCAAAGTGGTCTCTTTGTCCTGGAAGATGGATGTTAAGGCTATGTCCAGCTGGTACATACACTAGACTCAAGGGAATCTCCCCAGTGGAGTCCCAACAGCACTCCTAGGACCTGAGGAGAAAAAGAACCCAGCTCTCATCCCTCTGAGGTTGCTGGCCAATGCCCAACCAGGCAGAGACACGGGCCTGCCCGCTCCCCCTGGGTGCTGTCTGTACCAGCACCTCCTGGGAAGAGGCCAGAATAGCAGCATGGTTTCTGGGCCCTGCTAGGCCAGGGCTGTGTCCCAGGAGGCGGCCCCTGTGAGGCCCTTGAGAGCACTGGCACTGTCCTCACAGCCCCCTTTCAAAATGTACCAGGAGCAGAGAAGACCCCAGCCCTGTCCATCTGCTGCCCCTGTGCAACCACAGCATCTGTTGAGAGTCACAGTGAGTCCCAAGGCTCTGCTCACAGGATTTGCAGGGTCCTCAGACAGGAGGATCCCTTTGTGCTTCCCTGGAACGTTGGCAGGTAGGTCTGCTCACCTAGGGGCACAGGCCTCTCAGCCCCATCAGGGAGAACATCCTGTGGGCTGAAGCAGACCCAGGAGGTGGGCCTGAGATGGGAGCAGGGCTGCTGCCTACCTTTTCATGTGCTCATGAACAAATCTTGCATTCAGGGCAGAAGTTTTTGAGAGGAAGTAGGAAAAGACACTTGCTTTTCCATCACCTTACAGACACCTGAAACCTAGCCCTGGGGAGTCAAACCTGCTCTGGCTGCCCTAGCAGTGGGGAGCACAAATGTTGACCCAGCCCTGCCCCCACCAGCCTGCTCCAGAATCTGACACCTGAACACTGTCCCCCTTCTCAGGGAGGAGGGGTCTGGCCAGTGTCTGTGGCTGGTGGTCACAGCCCCTGGCCCCCCCTCCACTGCCTCAGAGGGCCTTGGCACTGGTGGGGTGCGTGGCATGGGGCACCGGCTTCTGGGGGTGGCGAGTGAAGGCGTAGGCTTGCCCCAGGATGGCCAGGTCCACCAGCACCTGCAGCAGGCCACAGACTGAGAACTGCAGGGGCGCACCATTCAGCAGGAAGTAGGCTGTCTTGAAGGCATCACCGCTGGTCCACATGAGCACCATCTTTATGCTGAGAAAACACAAGCCAGGAGGTCAGGGGGACATCCCAGGGGGCTGAGGGACACTCTAGAGGTCAGGGACCACACCCTGCCCCAAACTTGTCCCACCCAAGACCTCTCTGTGGCTTAAGAGGGAGAGAGATAGTGCTCCCCTGGCCAGGGGTCCTGAGGGCTCTAGGCTGTCTACTATCTCCAACAGTCCCACAGCACAGAAAGCTGGGTGAATGAAGGAGGGATAATCACCACCCACTGCTCTCTGTACCTGATGAGTTTGGGGCCCTGCCAAGATGAGCACCACTGTCTCCCTGCAGGATGCGCATCTGGAAAGGACCCATTTCCATTGGCGGAAACTTTCACAGCTGCTAATGAAGCAACTGCTGCAGAGCCCCACAGCAGAAGGGGACACTAGAAGCATGGCCCCTGCCCACTCAGCCTGACTGACAAACCAGGGTGGGCGGGAGCCCCCCATGTGCAAGGGTCTTTTTCTCAAGTTGTTGCTTTCTTTACACTCTCCAAACTTTATAGCCTAAGAGGCCTCCCCTGCTTGGTTTAAAGTAGAAGTGGGGGGCGGGTGGTCTCAATGCTCTGGTGTGCATGTCCCTCAGCTGGATCTGTCTCCAGGGCCAAATAGCACAGGGACAGAGGGAAAAGGTTCCCTATACACTCTAGACTGTCCTCTGCTCAGAGAGGAGGAATGGCCTCTGCAGAGTTTGGGGGCCTGCCCTGCCAATGCTAGCCATCGAAAGAGACAGATTGCAGGACGAGGGCTTGCCTGGGGGCTGGGGAGGAAGGGCAAGATGAAAACATCAGCAACACACACAGGGCCAGTCCCTCCCTCTCTGTCCTGAAGCCCTCCCATGTCCAGGTAGAGGCCCCCTACAGCTCCTCCTGTCCAGTGCCCAGTCCTGGAATGCAGGCAGATATGATGGGAAAAAACAACCAAAGCAGGCAACTTGCCCTTGGATAAGTCACATTCAAGTTCTGGATTCCTCCCCAGATCACCCTGGTAGTGTTGACTTTTCAAAGCACCACAGACCTGCTCCATGCATTCCGTCCAGGTTTTTCTTGGGGGTAAGGAGGATGTGCTTACTCTACCTTATACATCCCAGAAAGAGGTGGATTAGGAATGTGGATCTGCACTCCCTCCCCTAACAGGACTTTTGTTAGTGTTCCCTGACTAGTCCTACAAACAGAACTGTCGACAGTAATAGGTGTGGCTGACAAGGAGAAAGGGGGCAGCTACTAAGAACTTCCAACAAGGCATGCATCCTGCACTGACCACAGGCTGCCCAGTGTCCAGTTCATCCCTTTCTCTGCAACTGAATTCAGTCCTGTGCAGCAAAATGAAAATTCAGAGGTACACAGAGAAACAAAAGCAGGAAACAAGTCTTCCCTGTCCCTCAACTCAGGGTCCTGGCTTCCTGTCCCCTCGCCTCAGGGTCCCAGTCTTCCAGTCCCCTCACCTCAGGGTCCCAGTCTTCCAGTCCCCTCACCTCAGGGACCTGGCTTCCTGTCCCCTCGCCTCAGGGTCCCAGTCTTCCAGTCCCCTCACCTCAGGGTCCCAGTCTTCCAGTCCCCTCACCTCAGGGTCCCAGTCTTCCAGTCCCCTCACCTCAGGGTCCAAGCCTCCTGTGCCCCTGGGCTGGGCCCTCAGTTCTGCTCCCTTCTTCCTTGCAGAACCCAAGGACAAAAGAACAAAGAGGCACCTTTTGCACAAATTCCAGAGTTGAACAGGGGCAGAGAAGCCATCCGCAAATCCAGGAGCAGAGGGTGAGGTGAAGCTTTGACGGAAGCCCCTCTGCCAGCCATCTCCTCCTGTTGCTCCATAAACCCCATCTAAATCTACTCAGAAATGTGCCCTACCACAGTCTGCACTTTGTGGGCAGGAACTGGGGTTGCTATGTATTATCGGAGGCTCCAATCGCCAGGAAAGGCGTTCGGAAACTATAAATGTTAGGACACACCCTGCTCTTCTTCCTGGTTCTTGCGTGGTCTCCAGCTCACAATTCCTCCCTGGTGCTGGGCTCACTGGACAGGAGTGCGAAGCACAGGAGAACCGCGACTTCCCTGCTCATTCTCTGCCAAATTTCAGAGATTTTTCTTCTCATGACATAGGAACTAAGCTATAATTTAAGGCACCTTTAAGATGTAACTTAACTTCAACATCTTATTCTAAAACCTGACTGGAAAACCAAATTATGAAAATAACCCATATGAGGCACCGGCAAATTCTATAAAGTGACCAAGGGCAAGTGTAAAGCAGAGAAGCGTGGCTTCATGCCCCATCTGGATGTCTATAAAACAGAGAAGCATGGCTTCATGCCCTGTTCAGGTGTCTATAAAACAGAGGAGGATGACTCTGTGCCTTGTCCAGGTGTCTGCCTTGCTGCAGGGTTAGGGTTAGGGTTAGGGTTAGGGCAGCTCCCCATATGTAGGGGCCACACACCTTCACAGGGACGTCAGGAGACATGGACTCAGCTGCTCTGACAGACAATGTCCCTCCTCACAGGAGCCACGCCAATCAACAGCAAACATCTTTCAAATGCTTTATGAGGCACTGTCAAACCAAGTGTTGCAAAACCAGAAAGAAGGCCACTGGCTCCCCCCGCCCCCTTTCTTAAATTTCAAATTAATATGAGGGAACAAATTTTTAGGTTACATTGTTCTCACTTCTCAGGTAAAGTTCAAGTTGTAGGAAAGCCCCTCACCCTGGGGGTGCGTGCTAAATATCCTCACAATGTGCCCTTTAGGTGAGATCCCACCAAATGCCCTCCCCTCCCATCAATCACCCATCCCTCTCCCTCCTCACCCCTCCCCCTTCCTAGACTATATTTGTGTTTTATCATTTGTATGAATGTGTGATTATATATTGGTTTCATATTAATGTATTGAGTACATTGAATACTTTTTTCCCCCATTCTTGAGATACATTACTAAGAAGAATATATTCCAACTCCATCCAGGTAAACATAAAAGATGTAAAATCTTCATCTTTTTTATGGTGTAATAGTAATCCATGGTAAACATACACCACAGTTTGTAATCCATTCATGAGTTTATGGGCATTTGGGTTGCTTTTACAACTTGGCAATTATGAGTTGGGCTGCAATAAACATTCTGGTGCAAATGTCTTGTGATAAAATGATTTTTGTTCTTCTGGGTAGGTATCTAGTAATGGGATTATGGGATCAAATGGAAGGTCAACTTTTAGTTTTTTGAGAATTCGCCAACTTTTTTTTTTTTTTGACAGTCTCACTTTGTTGCCCTTGGTAGAATGGCAGGGTGTCATAGCTCAGAGCAACCTCAAACTCTTGCCTCAGCCTCCTAAGTAGATGAGACTAAAGGCACTTGCCACAAGGCCTGGCTATTTTTTAGAGATGGGGTCTCGCTCTTGGTCAGGCTGGTCTCGAACTCCTAAACTCAAGCAATCCGCCTCCCTCAGCCTCCCAAACTGCTGGGATTATAGGAATGAGCCATCACACCCAAACCAGTCTTCTCAATATTTCTTTTTGTCATTGGTGACAACCATAAAGGTTGTATTAGTTTGCAATCCCACCAGCAGTGCAGAAGTGTTCCCTTCTCTCCACATCCACACCAGCATCTGCAGTTCTGGGACTTTGTGATGTGGGCTAATCTTACTGGAGTTGGGTGATATCTCAAAGTGGTTTTGATTTGCATTTATCTGATGATTAAAGAGGATGAGCCTTTTTTCATTTATTTGGCCATTCATCTGTCATCTTCAGAGAAGTTTTTTTTTTTTTTTTTTGAGACAGAGCCTCAAGCTGTCACCCTGGGTAGAGTGCCGTGGCATCACAGCTCACAGCAATTCCTGGGCTCAAGCGAGTCTCCTGCCTCGGCCTCCCAAGTAGCTGGACTACAGGTACCCACCACAACGCCCGGCCATTTTTTGGTTGCAGCCGTCATTGTTATGTTGTCTGGCGGGCCCAGGCTGGATTTGAACCTGCCAGCTCAGGTGTACGTGGCTGGCGCCTTAGCCGCTTGAGCCACAGGCACCGAGCCTTCAGAGAAGTTTTTATTGGCCATTTATCTGTCATCTTCAGAGAAGTTTCTGTTCAAGTCTCTTGCCCACATAGAAATGCGGTTGTTGGGCGGGGCCTGTGGCGCAGTGGGTAGGGTGCCAGCCCCATACACTGAGGGTGGCAGGTTCAAACCCAGCCCCCTCCAAACTGCAACAAAAAAATGGCTGGGTGTTGTGGCAGGCGCCTATAGCCCCAGCTACTCAGGAAGTTGAGGGAAGAGAATCACCTAAGGCCAGGAGTTGGAGGTTGCTGTGAGCTGTGTGACGCCACAGTGATTAAGTGAGACTCTGTCGCTACAAAAAAAAAAAAGAAAGAAAAGAAATGGGGTTGTTTGCTCTTTTCTTACTAATTTGAATTCTCTGTAGATTCCAGTTCTCGGACCTTTGTCAGATTCATAACATACAAAAATCTTCTCCCATTCTGAAGGTTGTCTATTTGCATTGTTTGTAGTACCCTTACCTGTGCAGAAGCTTTTTAACTTGATCAAATCCCATTTATTTATTTTGGTGTTGCTGCAATTGCCCAGGGGGTCTTCTGCATAAAATATTTTCCCAGGCCAATATTTTCAAGCATTTTCCCTGAACTCTCTTCTAGAATTATTGTTTCATACCTTAAATTTAAATCTTTTATCCAATAAGAATTAATTTTTGTCATTGGTGACAGACATGGGTCCAGTTTCAGTCTTCTACAAGTAGCTAACCAGTTCTCCCAGAATCACTTGTTAATAGGGATTCTTTTTCCCCAATGCATGTTTTTGTTAGGCTTATCAAAGATCAAATGCAAACATATGGTTGAGTTCATTTCTAGATTCTCAATTCTATTCCATAAATCTATGTCCCTATTTTTGTGCCAGTACCATGCTATTTTGGTCACTGTAGATTTGTAGTATAACCTGAAGTCTGGTAACATGATATCTCCAGATTTATTTTTATTTTTAAGAATGGTATTGGTTATTTGGGGTTTTTTTCTGATACTATATGAAACAAAGTACTATTTTTTCGAGTTCGTTAAAGTATGACATTGGTACTCTGATACAGATTACATTAAATCTGTAGATTGCTTTGGGTAGTATGGACATTTTAACAATGTTGATTATTCCCAGCCATGAGCATGGTATGCTCTTTCATTTGTTGACATCTTCTGTTATTTCCTTTCTCAGGGTTTCATAGTTTTCTAACAAAGAGATCTTTCACATCCTTTGTTAGATATATTCCCAGGTATTTCATCTTCTTTGGAACTACTGTAAAAGGAAGAGAGTCTTTGATTATATTCTCAGCTTAACTGTTGTTGGCATATACGAAATCTATTGATTTTGTATCACAAGATGCTGCTTAGCTCCTGTTTTAAATCAGGTAAAGCCAAATGGTTTGCAACTCAGAATGCCCAGGGTGTTCCATGAGGCTGGGGAGGTGTCCAGGCCTCTCTGGGTTGAGCACAGCAGCCTCAGAAGTGGTGAGTTGTGAGAGGGGAGGCTCCAACCACAGGCAAGGCCAGAGCTGTCTGGGAGGGGCTGGTCAGCCTTCCTGTCTCCTTCTGGCCCCTTTCCTGCCAAGACTGCCAACACAGAACTGCAGGGAGCTGGCATGGCTGGAGGCAGGTGGGATAGGATCAGAACCCCACCTTGTGGCGATCACCCGCATACACCAACAGAAAGAGAAGGCAGAGGCCAGGACACAGCCCTGGGTGGACACAGCCAGCAGGACATACAGGTGAAGCTATGATCTCAAGACCACCTGCCCTCATCTCTGTCTGCATCCCCAGGCCCGCGACACACAGGCTTGCTGTCCACCACCACAACACAGACCCAGGGTCGCTGCTGGGCTCTGTGCTCAGTGACAATGCCCAGGCGCCACACCTTGTCTTTGCCCTTTAACTGGATAGCTGTCAATAGCCCCCACTGTTGCACAGGAATTTCACATGGCCTTGCTGCAGCCCACTACCAACCCCATAACTTAGAGGGTGGGGATGAGGGAGCAGGGTCAGCAGAAAGTAAAATGCAAAAGTCAGTTGTGGAGCCCCAGGCACAGAGAGAGAAAATGCCCCCAGTGATCTCTGCTCATCAGGAGGTAACCTCGCCCCCTTGTGTAGTTGGAGGCACCGTGATGTCACGACCTTGCCACTGAGCCAATCTCCCCTTGTGTGTGTCCCTGTGGTGCTACCCTCAGAGCTCAACTCCCTGCTGCCACTGTTTCCAGTGTGCTGTCCCCTCAGATACAATCCCTAGACAGTTCCTCCCCCGACCCCCACCTCCTTTACCCTAACACCATCTGAATGAACAAAGGCCAAGCCTCCAAGATCTGCATCACTGTTCAATGAACCAGTGGTTTCCTAACTCCGTGGGGTGAGTCCCAGCCACAAGGACATCCCTTCCTCCGTGAACAAAGGAAACTCGTCCAGAGTTCCCATCAAGAGATGCCTGCAACTCAGAAGCCCACCGCCAGGGTGCAGAGAACCTTGTGGGGCGCATTATTGCTTCCCAGGGCCCAGGCACCATTTTCTCAGCCCAGAGCCAACACCCTACCACCACACCCCAACCTCACCTGCCCCCTCCTTCACAGCCCTCACCTGCCTGCCCTCCCTGCTGTGGAAAACATTCTGTGAGCTCCTGAAACATTAGTTACCACCTTACCCAGGAATTCCACACGTAGATAAATACATAAAGGAAAAGAAAACAGACATCCATACATGAATGTTGACAGCATAATTCCTTCCACCCTACAAGTGGCTGAGCGACCCCAACGTCCATCAGCTGAAGAACAAGAAGCATGATCTAGTGAATCTGTATAATGGAATATTCCTCAGCCATGGAAGGAATAAAGCCCTGATCAGGGCATGACACACACCACTCCCTGCCATGTACCACACCCCACCACGCACCATACCCAACAGAGAAGTGTCACAAAGGCTACATATTGTCTAGTCCTTTGTACATGAAATATCCAGAAAAGGCAGAGCCACAGACAGAAAGTGAATCAGAGATACTGGGTCAGCACATGGAGCGACCACAACTGAAGCAAGGCCTCTTTCCAGGGCAGGAAAACGTGCTAAAATTAGGCACAGTGGTGGATGAGTGACTCCAAATACTCCTTCCCTTAGAAGGTGCACAGTAAAGGGCTGTGTGTGGTACATGTCCCACTGAGGCTCTGGAGTAAGCCCACGGGAAGTGTCTGCTCACTCCCAATACCAGCTGCCACCCTGCAGGCATCTAGGCTGTGCAGGATGGGAGCATGCTGCAATCTGCAGTCCCAAACTCCAGCTTCACCTGTGGCCACTGCACCTTCAGGGTGGAGGCTGACTGGGGCTGTGGGGGACAGTCAGAAGATCATGTTGGGAAGGTCCCAACAGCCTTCCTGCCCTGTGCCTCCCCATCTAGGGCCACACCTGCTCTGTGCCCCACCTGGCCTGCCGGCCCTTCCTCTCACTCCCTCCCTCTCCAGCAGCCTCCTACTCAGGCTGGCTTCTGTCTCTGTGGTCCTGAAGGCACCTCTGGCCAAACCAGCTGGACAATCCTGAGCCAGTGATATGCTCACAACAGGGTCTCAGGTGCCCCTTGGTCCTCACATACATCCACCCAGACAGGAGGGCCCAGGACCACTGTGCTTAAGCCTAACTAGCTCTTTGTCTGGCAGCTGCACAAATCACGAGAAACACAAGGAATCAGATGTTTACCAAACACATAGGCACATAGACAGTGTCCCTACCTCATGCCCTCTGTGGACTGGTGACGGTGGTTGCGGTAAAGCTGCGGCACACCCAGCATGGCCTCAGTCAGCACAGCCAGGAAGCCCAGGGTCTCCACAAACAGAGCTGAGTCGATGGACAGGTATGTGACGTAGCCCGCTACACCCGTGAAGGCCAGGACACACTGCACGTAATCTGCAAAACTGCTCCAGTGCCAGAAGTGGTGAGGGTCAAAGTCTAGGACAGAGGAAAAGAGCAGCCTCAGCTAGGTGAGCAGATCAGGTGTGCAGGTGAGGTACACAGGTGTGCGCGTGAGGTGTGGTATGCAGGTGAAGTGCACAAGTACACGGATTTACAGGAGTGTAGGTCAGGTACATAGGTGTGCATTGTGCAAGTGTGCAGGTCAGGTGTGCACGTGAAGTATGGTATACAGCTGAGGTGCATAGGTGTACAGGTGTACATGTGTGCAGGTCACATGCATAGGTGTGCAATGTGCAAGTATATAAGTCAGGTGTGCGAGTGTGCAGGTGAGGCGCATAGGTGTGTGGGTGCACAGGTGTGCAGGTCAGGTTTGGTGTGCAGGTAAGGAGACACTAAGAGTCGAGACCAAGGTCAGGCGAGGAGACTGTGGCTGGTCAGGTGCTGCTGAGGGGGCCTGTCTCAACATTAAGTCAACATAAAAGGTGCTGCTGTCCAGCCAGGTGCAGTGGCCAGAGGCATGGACCTGCAGTCCTACTACTCAGGGTTGAGGTAGGGGGATCACTTGAGCCCAGGCATCTGGGGCTGTGCTGAGCTGTGCCTGCACCACAGTACTGCAGCCTGGGCAGCAAGGCAAGACCCTGCCTCTTAAAGAAAAAAAAAAAAAAAGATGCTAATATCCTTAAAATTCATCTCGATATCTTTGAGAAGCATGGTAGCACAAGGACCATACCACGGACTTGAGGATCTGAGTCCAGGGTTAGAATCAGCCCCCCAGAAACATTAGGCTGTCTAGGTATCCCCTGTGGTAGAGAGGAGCCACAGTCCCAGCCTCCAGGGCTGTCATGACAAAATATGAGTCAATCTTGGCTTGTGATATGGCTGCCTCCTGCCAAATCCACACATACCATCAACCACCCACGTGGCTGCAGACACCGCACTTGTGTTCGAAGATGCATTCCACAGAAAAGAATCACACTAATTAGCAAACAGGAGAAACTATCAGGGGCCTGCATGGGGCACAAGCCTGAGTGAGGGGTCCAGGGTGGCCCCAGAGCAGGCCCAGCATGGGCTGCAGGGCAGGTGAGGGAGCGCAAGGCTGAAAGAGGGGCATCTAGGCTGCATGGAGCACCCCACCCTCCTGGTCTCCAGACTCCTGCCCAGTTTCCTGCTCCCATGTGACAACTGCCTGAGATCACACCAGAGTGGGTGTCACCTCCTCCAGCACAGCTGGACATCAGCACCTGTGCTTCATTAAAACCCCAGCTTCACTGAGGGAGGTGGCCTGAGCAGTCACAGCTGTGCATAGGTGCGCCATGGTCACAGGACACCACGTGCAGCCTCAAGGAGCTTGGGAAAAACAGTCTGAGGTGAATCTGCAGGTGACCTTTCTATGTAGTATTTTAGGTTCTCTGAAAGAGTTATTAGTAAATGAATAACAGAAAATCCTCATTAAATAGTTATTGAGACAAAGAATAAACTTGGAAACACTTACCTTATACAATATACAAAATTTACCCTAAAACGGATCAAAGAAATAAATGTAAGACCTAAAACCATAAAACCCTTACTAGAAAGCATGAGGAAGAACTTCATGACCTTGGACCTATCTATGATTTCTCAGCTCTAACACCAAAGCACAGGTAACAAAAGAAAAAGCAAATAAACTAGACCTCATCAAAATTTAAACCTTCTGTGTTTCAAAGGACAAAAATCAACAAGGTGAAAAGCAACACCGAATGAGAGAAAATATTAGCAAATCTGCTAAGAAATGACATCCAGCGGCGGCACCTGTGGCTCAGCGAGTAGGACGCCGGCCCCAAATACTGAAGGTGGTGGGTTCAAACCCAGCCTCGGCCAAACTGCAAAACAGAAAAATAGCTGGGCGTTGTGGTGGGCGCCTATAGTCCCAGCTACTGGGGGGGCTGAGGCAGGAGAATCACCTAAGCCCAGGAGATGGAGGTTGCTGTGAGCTGTGTGACTCCATGGCACTCTACCGAGGGTGATAAAGTGAGACTCTGTCTCTATAAAAAAAAAAAAAGAAGAAAGAAATGACATCCAGAATATATACAGAGAGCTCCTACTGCTCAACAACAAAAAATCCTGATTTAAAAATGTGCAAAGATGTGAATAGGTTTTTCTCCAAAGAAGGCCAACAAGCACATGCAAAGATGCTCACCACCACTTATCAGAGAAGTGCAAACTGAAACCACGGTGAGATACTGAGTCACACCGTCCATTAGAGCTACTATCAAGAAAAACAGAACACACGTGCTGGCGCAGACACGGAGAAGCTGCCATCCTCATACTGCCGGTGGGAATGTAAAATGATGCAGCTTCTGCAGAAAACAGTCAAAAAATTTTTAAAAAGAATTACCATATGATCCAGCAGCTCCAGCTCTGGGTACAGACCCACAAGAAATGAAAGCAGGACCTTGGACAGATATTTGCACACCTGTGTTCACAGCAGCCTCATTCACAAGAATCAGAGGTGGGAACACCTAAGTGCCCACCACCTGATGAATGGACAACAAGACGTGGTTAAGCCCACAGGGGGAAGACTAAGTCTTAAAAAGAAGGAAATTCTGACACCTGTTGCAACACAGGGAGCCCTGACATGCTGAGTGAAATAATACTGTGTGATTTCACTCACGTGAGGTCCAAATCATCAGTCACAGAGATGGAAGGAGGGCATTGAGTGTGGCGGCCAGGAGGGGCCAGGGAGTTGGAGTTTGAGGGAGATACACTTCAATCTGGGAAGATGGAGAAGTCCTGTGCTGAGGAGGTGAGAGCTCATACTGCGAGTGTCTGAACCAGCTCCCCACTTACAAGTTGTTAGGGTGACAACTTGCATTACTATGAGTATTTTGCCACAATAGAAAAAAAAAATTGTTTTTTTTAAATTACAAAAGGAGGGAAAACAATTCTGTGAATGTGCGTAGGTAAAAAAATCCAGTCCTAGGCACAGGTGACATCCTGCCCTGAGAGATGGGTCTGACCTGAGAGTCACCACAGGGACAAGTGACGTGCAGGCCTGGGAATGAGGACAGGATATTCGCCCGAAGGCCTGGCAGGAGCTATGCCACAGTCCTGGCCACATCAGGGGCAAGGAGAGGACTGAGGTGCCAGGAATGGGCATCAGAGACACATGCCTGAGTTTCCATTTGCCAGTCAGCCACTTCCAAATGCAAAATAAAACTGAAATCCCATGTTAATCATGTATTTCATTGAACCCAGTACATATAAACCATGACCATTTCAGCAGGAACCAGTGGGAAAGAGACCTAAGCTGCCCTGTGTTCTCCTTGTACCAAGTTCTTCAGATCTGGGGTACATGGCACACATAGGAGTTGGTTCACACTCCAGACAAATCTGGGCTGTAGTCTGCAGTGAGTGGGTCCAGGAAGGCCAGTTGGCTGTGGGGCTTGCATTGAGTGGCAGCAAAGGGCAGGGCCAAGCCAGCTCTGGTCTCCTGGGGTCTGTAGGGAGGACTAGGCACCGAGTGGGTCACAGGAGAAGTGAAGGCGGCCCCTAGCAGAGCCCCAGCCCACAGGTGGAAAGCCCACCCCTCCTGGCAAGCAGCTGACAAAGCAAGGCTGCTGCCTTGTTACCCAGAAAGACCCTTGTTACCCTGGGTGTGTCCATCTGTTTACAACCCACAGATGACCCAGCACAAGCCCATGTTGTGCTGTCGGGAAAATACATGTGTGACAGCTGTGCTCATGGCTTCCCCACATGCAGCAAGGCAGTGAGTGAGCACAGGGTATCTGGAAGAGTGCTGGGCTTTAATACACTTTTGGGCGCAGAGAGGGCACGCGCCACAGGGCAGGAAGCCCGGCCCTCTGACCTGTAGGAACCTTCTTCCTTCAGGCTGTCTCAGGCCCCTGCTCTGCCCTTCCACATTCTGACCACTGTATCTCAGCCACATTGTACAAAGCCATTCTAGCCAAACAAATTGTCCCCAAACTGCCAGAAACTGCACAAATTAAGGGCTGAGAGGAGCCCTGGGGGTGCAGAGCAAAGCTGCGTCTCTCTCCTGGCCCTTGAACACTGATGACAAGACCGGCCGCAAAGCTGGCTCACAGCTCTGACTCTGAGGAGGACTGGGGAATGGGGTCCAAAGCTACCCAGACACTCCCACCTCTCACAAAACACAGCCCACATGGCCTTAAGCAGGGCAGCTGGGACACATCTGGGTGTTCCAGAGTGAAGCCACCCACTCTAAAGAGGAGCAGCTGGCATAGTGGTTGCCTGCACAAGACTTAACTGCCACGTCCATAGAAGGACCACCAGTGAGAAGTGGAAACCAAATGAATCAGTGTTTACATATCACAAAATTGAATGTACCAGTGGACACATAAATACATTTTAAAGCACTCTTTTAGGCTCGGCGCCTGTGGCTCAGCGGGCTAAGGCGCCAGCCATGTAAACCTGAGCTGGCGGGTTCGAATCCAGCCTGGGCCCGCCAACCAACAATGATGGCTGCAACCCAAACAAAAATAGCCGGGCGTTGTGGTGGGCGC
>CAUYON010053584.1:0-11895 GCA_963573935.1 Arctocebus calabarensis | reverse complement strand
GCCTCCCGAGTAGCTGGGACTACAGGCGCCTGCCACAGCGCCCGGCTATTTTTTTGTTTTGCAGTTTGGCCGAGGCCGGGCTTGAACCCGCCACCTTCGGTATATGGGGCCGGCGCCCTACTCGCTGAGCCACAGGAGCCGCCCAATATTTCAACTTCTTGCAGAATTGGGGACTCAATCTTGCTCAGGCTGGGCAGCGCTATTACTCAGTGGGTAGGGCACCGGCCCCATATACCAAGGAGGGCGGGTTCAAACCCAGCCCCAGACAAAGTGCAACAAAAAATAGCCAGGAGTTGTGGTGGGCGCCTATAGTCCCAGCTATTCAGGAGGCTGAGGCAAGAGAATTGCCTAAGCCCAGGAGTTGGAGGTTGCTATGAGCTGTGATGCCACGGCACTCTGCCAAAGGCGACAAAGTGAGACTCTGTCTCAGGAAAAAAAAAAGATCTTGCTCAGGCTAATCTTGAACTTCTGACCTCAAGCAATCATCCTGCCTCAGCCTTCTAAAGTGCTAGGATTACAAATGTGGGCCACCCTACCAGGCCTTACTTATAGTACCTACCACAATGTAAATATTGACATACCGTATTGTTTGAAAAATTTGTGTTATTTTTTGTTGTACTGTTGTTTTTATTGTTTGGTTTTTATTTTTCTCAATAAAATACTATACTTTTGACCTGAAGTTGTTTGAATCTGTGGATACATATAGAGGGCCAGTGGTATTTTATTTATTTAACGAACACTTTTTTTTTTCTGAGACAGAGTGTCACTTTGTCACATTAGGCAGAGAGCTGTGACATCATAGCTCACAGCAACCTCAGGCTGGTCTTGAACCTGTGACGTCAGACAGTCCGCCCACCTCGGCCTCCCAAGTGCTGGGATTACAGGTGTGAGCCACTGCGCCTGGCCACAAACACTTGATAGTGTTTTCTAGGTGCCAGATACTGTTCTCAGGGTGTGCTAATGTTAGCCCATTTGATATGACTTGTTCGTAAGTTAAGGTTTGATTTGTTTTCTTTTTAAATTGAAAAAACCTGTGTTTCGATCTCTGTGGAATCATCTTGGAAATGGACAGTGACTTTAATAATGTTCCCTAGAATATTTGTTTAGTCAGATAGACTTAAGCTACTAAGTCAAGTAATCTTTGGTATTGGATGAGTCACCTTCAAGAGTCAGATTTTTTGCCAAGTAGTTTAAATGTGATGTCAGTCTTTATATTTGCAAACCCAGCAAGTCTTTCCCCCATAGCCTGTCTTGTCTTTTTTTTTAATTTTCATTTTTTTTTTGAGACAGAGTCTTACTTTGTCACCCTGGGTAGAGTGCTGTGGCATCACAGCTCACAGCAACCTTCAACTCCCGGGCTTAGGGGATTCTCTTACCTTGGCCTCTGAAACAGCTGGAACCACAGGCGCCCACCACAACGCCCGGCTATTTTTTTGTTGCAGTTTGGCCGGGGGCTGAGTCTGAACCCACTACCCTCAGTATATGGGGGTGGCACCCTACCCACAGGTGCCACCCTGTCTTTTTTTTCTGAAACAGAGTCTCACTCTGTCTTCCCGGGTAGAGTATGTCATAGCTCACAGCAACCTCAAACTCTTGGGCTCAAGCAATCCTCATGCCTCAGCTTCCTGAGTAGCTGGGACTACAGGCACACTCCACATTGACCAGCTAATTCTTTTATTTTAGTTTCGTTTTTTTTTTTTTTTTTTTTTGCAGTTTTTGGACAGGGCTGGGTTTGAACCCACCACCTCTGGCATATGGAGCTAGCGCCCTACTCCTTTGAGCCACAGGCGCCACCTGTTTGTTTGCTTTTAGAAAGAGTCTCACTATGTCACCCTAGGTAGAGTGCTGTGGCATCACAGCTCACTGCAACCTCAAACTATTGGGTTTAAGTGATTATCTTGCCTCAGCCTCCCAAGCAGCTGGGACTACAGGCGCCCACCACAACGCCCAGCTACTTTTTGGTTGGAGTTGTCACTGTTGTTTGGCAGGCCCAAGCCAGGTTCCAACCTGCTGGCCCCGGTATACGTGGCCGGCACCCTAGCTGCTTAGACAGGCACGGAGCCATAAGTCTATTTTAGTTGAAATGGGGTCGCACTCTTGCTGAAGCTGGTCTCAAACTCCTGAGCTTAAGCAATACTGCCTCAGCAGTCCCAGAGTGCTAACATTATAGGCATGAGCCTCCACGCCTGGCCTGCCTTTCTTGTCTGAAGACAAAAATATAAATAGTCTCTAGCCAAACCTAAAGTCTGAGCCAGCAGAATCTGTTTCTGGATGAGCCAACTACTGTGGGAGCCCAGCAGTTATGCTCATCCTCACCTAGAGAGCGCTTGACGAGCCTCCAAGAGACAGAGGAGATTCGTGGTTACCAGGATATGTTCTGAAGGGTGTAGACCTCTCCTCCTGGCTTTGAATCCTGGCTCTCTGTCTTTCCTCTTCGTGATCTTTGGCAAGTTACCTCCCTGTCTGTGCCTCAGCTTTCTATCTGTTAAATGAGAATAGTAACAAAGACATTGGCCAGTGGTTACGGCGCCAGCCACATACACCAAGGCTGGCGGGTTCAAACCCAGCCTGGGCCAGCTAAATAACAATGACAACTGTAACAAAAATAATAGCTGGGTGTTGTGGTGGGCGCCCGTAGTCCCAGCTACTTGGGAGGCTGAGGCAAGAGAATTGCTTGAGCCCAGGAGTTGGAGGTTGCTGTGAGCTGTGACGACACAGCACTCTCCCCAGGGTGACATAGTGAGACTCTGTCTCAAAAAAAGAAATAAATAAAATAAATAAAAATAAAGACAATGTCTATGTCTTACTGGTATTGGTCTCCCTAGCACTTAGTATAGTGCCTGGCCCAAAGTAGACAAAAAATGCATGCTGAACTAGATTGAACAAGCTGTCTAGATATATGCCACCCATGCTACCTATGCCTCCTCTGGGTTTGGGCAACTTCCTTTGCTTTACAAACCTCTAGTTCTAAATGGGACCTTTTGTTCTTTGAGCTGACATGCAATCTCAACAGCTCAAGACTTGAAGAGAGCTCAGTGCCTGTGGCTAAAGCAGCTAAGGCGCCAGCCACATACACCTGAGCTGGAGGGATCGAATCCAACCTGGGCCTGCCAAACAACAATGACGGCTGCAACTAAAAAATAACCAGGCGTTGTGGTGGGCGCCTGTAGTCCCAGCTACCTGGGAAGCGGAAGCAGGAGAATGGCTTGAGCCCCGGAGTTGGAGGTTGCTGTGAGCTGTGATGTCACTGCGCTCTATCCAGGGGGACAGCTTGAGGCTCTGTCTCAAAAAGAAAAAAAAAGACTTGAAGAGGTTCAGATACCCAGATGTTTAAAAAGCCTTGTTTGGGGCACTCCTGTGTCTCATTGAGTAGGGCGCTGGCCCCATATACAGAGGACGGCGGGTTCAAACCCAGCTAGGGTTGTCAACCTGCAACAAAAAATAGCCGGGCATTGTGGCAGGTGCTTGTAGTCCTAGCTACTTGGGAGGCTGAGGCAAGAGAATTGCCTAAGCCCAAAAGCTGGAGTTTGCTATGAGCTGTGACATCACAGCACTCTACCAAGGGTGACAAAGTAAGTCTCTTAAAATAAATAAATAAATAAAAATAAAAAGCCTTGTTTGGCCTCGGCGCCTGTGGCTCAAGCGGCCAAGGCACCAGCCACATACACCAGAGCTGGTGGGTTCGAGTCCAGCCCAGGCCCACCAAACAACAATGACAGCTGCATTGTTGACCAAAAAATAGCAGGGCGATGTGGCAGGTAGTCCCAGTTACATGGGAGGCGGAGGCAGGAGAATCGCTTGAACCAGGAGTGGGAGGTTCCTGTGAGCTGTGATGCCACAGCTCTCTACTCAGGGCAACAGCTTGAGGCTCTGTCTCAAAAAATAAATAAATAAATAAACAGGGTGGCACCTGTGGCTCAAAGGAGTAGGGTGCCGGCCCCATATGCCGGAAGTGGTGGGTTCAAACCCAGCCGTAGCCAAAACTGCAAAAAATAATAAATAAATAAGTAAAAATAAAAAGCCTTGTTTGGGTTACGTTTAGGGTTAAAAAGTACTAATTTTGTTATGGAGAGGATAATCTCAAAAAATGGCAATAAAACATTCTGTTTCACCAGGTCTTTGGGAACCCAAACCTGCATCCCTGCCTTAGGCAAGTGGCTGAGAGGAGCAGGACAATGTGCCATAGGAGGAGATAGCTCAAAGGAATTACCTGGGCAGAGGTTAAGAGATGATGGGGATTTTTTTTTAGCTGAAGATAGAATTAATCCAGGTGCAATCCAAATTGTTTATCCTAGCCAAAGATGGGATGAATCCATGCAGAGGTCATAAGATTGTTTTAACCCCACATGGGATTATAGGATTAATCAGAACCTTTAAAAGCTCTGTGCTTTGGCTCAGAAGCAGGAATTTAGATTTTGAGATAATAGTCTGCGATTTTCCTCCTTTACCACCAAAGTAATACATTTTATCTTTCCTTCTCCTCAAATTGTTTGTCCTGTTTTCTTTTATTATTATTATTTCTTTGACCCCGTTTTCTTATGTGGCCTCGGGAGCAATTGCCAACCTCTTGGTAACTGTATGTTGATTTTATTTTACTTGATTCATCACAATGAAACAACAGCCGATTTATCCAGCTTATCTCTTTTCTCTTGGTTGTGCCTATTTACCCTTCCTCCACACCCAATTACAAAGGCAAATGGATATTATCGGGAGGGTGGAAAGTAAAAAGGATTGATATGTGAGAATTTAGAAATAAACATCCTATCTTTGGAACATAATCAGTCTGGGACCATTGATTCCGTTTCATTTTTATTTCCTGATTTAGAGAGTGGTGGAAGTCTGGAGTGTTTACTGTTTCAGAGAGTCTGGGTAAAAGGGTCATTTGATTGGTTTCACGTGCAAACTCTGCTCACTTGCTTAGGTGTGGCCCAGGCAGAATGCGTTCTGCAGACCTTGACCTTGAGAAAGTAGTTCTTTGGACTGAAACCCAATCTAATCTACATGCCTGAAAGGCATGTTACCATCATCTTCCTTTAATCTAAAGAGGTATTTAGAGCTTGGACTGTAAGGAGACTGTTTTGGGGCTTTTTGTTTTTTATGATGATAAAAGCGGGAGGCTGGAACAGATAACCTCTTGCATCCTCTTTTAGCTCTCAAAAAAGTTATTGTTCACCTTCTATTAGCCAGTGCCAAGCTAAATGCTTTTATGTTCTTTATCTCATTTAGTTCTCAAAACAATCTTAGGGAAGAGGTAGTATTACCTTATTGTGCAGATAAGGAAGCTTAGACTTCCAGAAGGTTAAGTGATTTTTCCAAGGTTACATAGTTCCCAAGCAGTTAAACCTCCGTCATTCAATAAGCATTTATTGGCCAGGGGTGGCTCATGCCTATAAACCCAATACTTAGGGAGGTTGAGACGGGAGGATTGCTGTACCCTCAAACTCCAGGGTAGAGTTTGAGGGTACAGTGAGCTATGGTCATGCCACTGCTCTTAAGCCTAGGTGACAGAGTGAGACCTTTTATCCAAAAAGGAAAAAAAAAGGCACTTGCCCCTAATATGTCCCAGGCACTGGAAGAAGCTCTGGAAATACTGAAATGAACAAGAAGTAGCCCTACACTCCAGGGTTCATAGTCTTTTCAAGACAGAGATGGACCTCTAAACAAATTCCATAATCTGATGTGGCCACTGTGGGGAGAGAACAGCCTGAGAGTGGCTCGGCACCTGTGGCTCAACGGGCTAAGGCACCAACCACGTACACCTGAGCTGCAGTTCAAATCCAGCCTGGGCCCACCAAACAATGATGGCTGCAACCAAAAAATGGCTGGGCGTTGTGGCTAGCGCCTGTGGTCCCAGCTACTTGGGAGGTGGAGGCAGGAGACTCGCTAGAGCCCAGGAATTGAAGGTTGCTGTGAGCATCACAGCACTCTATCCAGGGTGACAGCTTGAGGCTCTGTCTCAAAAAAAAAAATAAAAAGAACAGCCTGAGAGAATAATGGTGGGCCAGCCCAGAGTGAGGAGGCCCCTGGAGGACAGGACCCCTAAGTGAATCCTAGATGACCAATGAGCACTACACTGGTGGAGAGGGTTGGAGAAGGGCTGCACAGTGCATCCTAGCAGGTGGGACAGGTCAGCACAGGCAAAGGCCGGGAGATGAGGAGCAGCACTGTGAGTGTGGAACCACAGTCTGCGATTATCAGGACACAAAATCAGCACAGGTGGGCGATGAGGCTGCCCTTGCAGGCAGGGCCACACCATGACTGCCTAAGATCCACACTCTTCCCCTTGAGGCCTCTGCCATTATCAAGAAGAGAGTCATTGGCGGTGCCCATAGCTCAGTGAGCAGGGCACCGGCCACATACACTGAGGCGGGTGGGTTCAAACCTGGCCCTGGGCTGCTAAACTATAATGACAACAACAAAAATAGCTGGTTGTTGTGGCAGGCGCCTATAGTCTCAGTGATTTCGGAGGCTGAGGCAAGAGACTCGCTTGAGCCCAAGAATTTGAGGTTGCTGTGAGCTGTGATAACATGGCACTCTACCCAGGGTGACAGCTTGAGGCTCTGTCTCAAAAAAAAAAAAAAAAACAGGTAACCTGGTTGGGCACAGTGACTCATACCTGGGATCCTAGCACTCTGTAAAGACCAAGTGGATGGACTGCTTGAGCTCAGGAGTTTGAGACCAGCCTCAGCAAGAGCAAGAACCTATCTCTAAAAAAAGAGCTGGACGTTTGACAGGTGCCTGTAGTCCCAACTACTTAGGAGGCTGAGGCAAGAGGATCATTTAAGCCCAAGAGTTAGAGGTGGCTGTGAGCTATGGAGCCAAGGCACTCATCTGAGAGCAATAGAGTGAGGCTATGTCTCAAAACAAACAAACAAATCAGGTAATCTAAACTGGGTGCAGTGGTTCAGTAATCCTAACACCTGGGGGCCAAGGTGGGTGTTTCTCTTGAGCTCAGAATTCGAGAGCAGCTTGAACAAAATCAAGACCCCCCCCCCATTACTACGAAAAATAGAAAAAATTAGCCGGGCTTGTGGTGGGTGCCTGTATTCCCAGCTACTTGGGAGGCTAAGACAGGAGGATCAGTCACTTGAACCCAGGAGTCTGAGGTTGCTATGAACAAGGCTGAGTCCATGGCACTCTACCCATAGCAACAATAACAAAAAAACAGGTAATTTTCTAGGGAGGAAAGAGGACATATTGCAATCCAAATAATCATTTTCCCTCTCCCAGGCCCCTGGGCCTTCTAACGGAGCAGGTGTCTACCCAGATAGCAGTTGAAGAGCCGGACAATAAAGTCAGTGTGTGTCGCTCAGTGAACCCTCAGAAGCCCACACTCCTGCGTTGCAGCTGCGATGTAGCAGTTAACGTCACCCTCCCAGGTCCTCCCCCCACACCCTGGCCTCTCTGCTTCGTTCCTTCCCCAGCTTGCTGTTCAGCTCTGCCCTTTTCCTGTTTGTTGTTGCTATTCTTCTCTAAATGTGCCTGGGATGCCTATCATCCCTGAAATGAATTCAATGTGTGCTCTTTTCTTTTTTAGGGCTGGAATACAGTGGCACAATCTCTGAGCCTCCCACTCCTGGCCTCAAGGGACACCCCCTCCTCACCTTCCCAAAGCACTGAGATTATGAGGGTGAGCCGCCTCTCCCAGCTGAATGTGCAAGTCTCGGCCTCCAGAACAGTGTGTCCTAATTGAACTACACAGTGTAATTGAATCAGATGGGTTGGACCAACTTATTCCATTAGGCCACTGCGTGGTGCAGCCCTTCACACTCAGGTTAACTGCCTGTTAACCCCACGATCAGTCCCCTTCCTGCCAATAGGACTCAACCACCACCACCCCTGTCTGCAGACACCATGCTGTTTCCCCACCTCTGCCTTTGTTCATGCTGTTCCCTCTTCCTCACCCCACTCAGCCCTCTGGTAAAGTCTTACTCACCCTTTAATACTGGATGGTAGAGGGTCTTCAGGGACATCGCTGTAGCCCCTGCCTCTTTGCCCCTTCTCCAGGGCTAATTTTCACCCTGTCATCACATCCATCATCTGCCCTGCATGCCTGTCTATAGGCTGACGTCCTTGAGGGCAGGGGTCTGGGACGTATTGTGGAAGCTCGGTCAATTCCTGTCCAGTGAAAGCTGACACCAGCTTGAACACCACTTATCTAAGCCCTGCTTAGATAACTACATGTCACGGAAGAGCCGAGTGGGACCCTCGTTCTTCCACATTCCCAAACACAGAATTCATTGCTGCATCAATGCAGCATCAGTTACCTTTTGGGAGGCTGGGGTATGTTTTCCCATTGCCCAAGTATCCTATATGTCTCAGCATCAGTGCTGCAGAATGGGAATTATAGGGCTTGTGTGTAGGTAATTTATTTGTGCAGTACCTAACAATATAGCCCTTTAATTCTCTTCTGGAAAATAAATAGACATAATATTTAAAAAATAAATTAAGTCAAAAAAGTTTGGACGAATCTGAAAACAATATGCCCCTCTTAGAAAGACATGTGTCTAGGCCCAGACATGTGTACAGACAGTGTAATCCCAGAACGCTGGGAGGCCAAGATGGGTGGAGCTCTTGAGCTCAGGAGTTTGAGATCAGCCTGAGCAAGAGCAAGACCCTGTCTCTACTAAAAATAGAAAAACTGGTGGAGCTTGTAGCTCAGTGGGTAGGGCTTCAGCCACATACACCTGGGCTGGCAGATTCACCTGGCCTGGGCCAGCTAAACAATAATGACAACTGCAACCAAAAAATAGCCAGGTGTTGTGGTGGGCACCTGTAGTTAGTCCCAGCTACTTGGGAGGCTGAGGCAAGACAATCTCTTAAGCCTAAGAGTTTGGGGTTGCTGTGAGTTGTGATGCCACAGCACTCTATCCAGGGTGACAGCTTGAAACTCTGACTCAAAAAAAAAAAAAAGAGGCTTGGCGCCTGTGGCTCAAGCAGCTAAGGAGCTAGCCACATAGACCTGACCTGGTGGGTTCAGCATGGGCCCGCCAAACAACAATGACGGCTGCAACAAAAAATAGCCAGGTGTTGTGGTGGGCGCCTATAGTCCCAGCTACTTGGGAGGCAGAGGCAGGAGAATTGCTTGAGTCCAGGAATTGGAGGTTGCTGTGAGCTGTGATGCCACAGCACTCTACCCAGGGTGACAGCTTGAGGCTCTGTCTCAAAATAAATAAATAAATAAATAAAAGAATAGGGTGGCACCTGTGGCACAGTGGGTAGGGCGCTGGCCCCATATACTGAGAATGGCAAGTTCAAACCCAGCCCCAGCCAAACTGCAACGAAAAATAGCCGGGCATTGTGGGAGGCGCCTCAGAAGGTTGAGGCAAGAGAATCGCCCAAGCCCAGGAGTTGGAGGTTGCTGTGAATTGTGACGCTACGGCACTCTACCAAGGGCAATAAAGTGAGACTGTCTCGAACATAAATAAATAAATAAAATAAAATAAAATAAAAATAGAACAACTAGCCAGGTATTGTGGCAGGCACTGTAGTCCCAGCTACTTGGGAGGCTGAAGCAGGAGGGACACTTAAACCCAGGAGTTTGAGGTTACTATGAGCTATGACACCATGGCACTCTACCCAGGGCAACAGAGTGAGACTTTGCCTCAAAAAAGGAAGGAAGAAAATGGGTGTATATTATAACACAAATTGAAGGCTCAGAAGTCTGGTGATAGGGAAACTGCTTCCAAATCACAGTCATACACAGTTCAGGACTTACTACAGTTGAAGAACAGTGAATTAGAAGTCAGAAGAAGACCTCAGTTCTCATTTCCCCGTGGCCACTGATGCAAATGTATGAACTTACACCAGGCATTTCCCCTTTTGAAGCTTCAGATTCCTCATTTGTAAATTGAAAGGACTGAAAATAAACATCTAGGGTGGCGCCTGTGGTTCACTGTGTAGGGCGCTGGCCCCATATACCAGGGGTGGCGGGTTCGAACCCGACCCCAGCCAACTGTAACAAAAAATAGCCCGGCGTTGTGGTGGGCACCTGTAGTCCCAGCTACTCGGGAGGCTGAGGCAAGAGAATCGCCTAAGCCCAGGAGTTGGAGGTTGCTGTGAGCTGTGAAGCCATGGCACTCTACCAAGGGCAATAAAGTGAAAAATTAAAAAATTTAAAAAAGAAAAGAAAAGAAACATCTAAAATGACATGGGTGGATTACATTATTTCTAATGGCCTTCTAATCTCTGCTTTTTTTTTTTTTTTTTTGAGACAGAGCCTCAAGCTGTCACCCTGTATAGAGTGCTGTGGCATCACAGCTCATAGCAACCTCCAATTCCAGGGCTCAAGCGAGTCTCCTGCCTCCTCCTCCCAAGTAGCTGGGACTACAGGCGCCCGCCACAACGCCTGGCCATTTTTTTGTCGCAGTCATCATTATTGTTTGACGGACCGGGGCTGGATTCGAACCCGCCAGCTCAGGTGTACGTGGCTGGTGCCTTAGCCCGTCGAGCCACAGGCGCCGAGCCCTAATCTCTGCTTTCTATCATGTTGGAACAGATGAACAGCTCTGGCTTCCATGCCCCTGCTGGGGCTAAAAGGCTTTCACATGGGCAGTTAGCATGGTCTCAACTCGCCCTCCCTTCTAGGAGCAGCTGGGCAGAAGCCTGGATGTTCTCCTAATGCTGCTGTTTTCCTCAGATGGTTACACCAGAAGGGGAGCTATCTGGCATTCTGAGTTGATTGTGCTTTGAACGTCATAAAAATCAGCCCTTCTCTTTTCCTTCTTTGCAAGGGCTGCACCAGTGTAAGAATCGTTGCCCAAAATTTCCAAAGAAGCAATAGATTTGATAGTAAAGTGAAACCCCCTGGGTATAAGCAAGACCAGTGGGTAGGAGAAATTAGATAGTGACATCAAGGAGAAACATGAAAAATCCAAGGGCCTGCTTGGAGAAGAGATACCCGAAAATATACTGAGGAAAATGAGGCCCAAAGTGCCCCTGGTCCTGAGAGAAAAAGGCCTGTTCCCGTCTTTAAAAATTAACTAATTATTATTATTATTATCATTATCATTATTATTGAGACAGAATCTTACTATGTCACTCTCGGTAGAGTGCTGTCGTATCACAGCTCACAGCAACCTCTAAATCTTGGGCTTAAGTGATTCTCTTGCCCCAGCCAAAAACTGCAAAAAAAAAAAAAGTGTTAAGGTGGACTTTTTTTTTTTTTTTTTCCAAGAGGCAGAGTCTTACTTTGTCACCCTAGGTAGAGTGCCATAGCATCACAGTTTACAGCAACCTCCAGCTCCTGGGCTTAGGCGATTCTCTTGCCTCAGCCTCCTGAGTAGCTGGAACTACAGGCGCCTGCCACAATGCCCGGCTATTTTTTGTTGCCGTTTGGCTGGGGCTGGGTTTGAACCCACCACCCTTGGTTTATGGCGCCAGCGCCCTACTGACTGAGCCAGAGGCGCCGCCCCACCTTAACACTTATTTTTTTATGTAGTTTTTAGTGGGGGCTGGGTTTGAACCTGCTACCTCCCATATTTGGGGCCAGTGCCCTACTCACTGAGCCACAAGCGCTGCCCAAAAAGTGTTAAGGTGGCCTCTTTGCCTACTTCCCGTGGCAATGGGGTCTGTTCACTGTCTGTGGTGAATGTACCTTGCTTTGTAAACTTTCTTGCTCTATAAACCTATCTTTCTCTTCCTCAATAACTTTGTTTCATGCTTGATTTAAAAGAAAAGTGTTGGCTCCGTGCCTGTGGCTCAACAGGCTAAGGCGCCAGGCACGTACACCTGAGCTGGCGGGTTCAAAAAATGGCCGGGAGTTGTGGCCGGCGCCTGTAGTCCCAGCTACTTGGGAGGGAGACTCTCTTGAACCCAGGAACTGGAGGTTGCTGGGAGCTGTGATGCCACAGCACTCTATCCAGGGTGACAGCTTGAGGCTCTGTCTCAAAAAAA
>CAUYON010053581.1:0-15156 GCA_963573935.1 Arctocebus calabarensis | reverse complement strand
CGTGCTATGAGAGCTGGGGCAAACTTTCCAAACAGGGGAAACTTCTTGGCAAACGTGCAGGTTCCAGAAACAGAGAGGAACCCTAGTTCTCTAGTCCAGTGTGTCTGGCTCCCCTTCTCCAACTCTAGAACCAGAGGACTGCGGGAGCAGAGGGAGAGCCCGGTCTGAGTCCAGACCTGGGTCCGGCCCCACGGCATCAAAATAGAGAAACAAAAGGGTCTAAGAAGGGCTGGAAACAAAAGAGCAGTTTACACTTCAGATGTTGATTTTTTGAGCTCAGGACAATGGAGGCAGATACCATAAGGAGAACGCAGCCAGGCTGTCTGTCCGTCCATCCGTCTCTCCTGAGCAGCTCTCAACACTTCATATATAAATGGGCTGGTACCTCTTGTGGTTGATCTTTTTCCTACAAGTTGGACAAGTGTTAGCATTCTTAAGAGAATCACAGAGGCACTGGCTACCAAAACATGGCCACATTCTGTAGAAACAATGAGACGTCCGTTCTGCATAATCTCAGAGTATCCATCCATGCAGACGGGACAACGGACAGTACCAGACGTCCTCACTCCTGTAGCACCTTCGTCTCTGGTGTTTCTGGGAGTGTGGGTGGTCACATACACATCTCTGTCTCTGGACAGTTCCTCATCATCACTGCTCACCACACAGCTGTCAGCATGGTCCTGACGCAGCCGCCTAGCATTCCTCCTCGGCCTTCTTCTTTCATCAACAATCACAACAGAGTCATTGTGAGTTAGGTCAACAACCACAGGCTCTAACGATTCACAGGTAAGGTCCACGATTTCATCTCCAGCTGTTTCCACGAGTTCTATGGGTTCTGCTTCAGAAGAAATCTCAGGAGTAGAGGCTGCTTCCCGAGTCCGTTTCTGGGTTTGTCTAGAATTTACTGTTCCACTACGACGCTTTCTTGTACTCATCATGCTCTTTGATGCCAACCTACAGAAGCAGCAGCAGCAATCTGTACCAAAGCTTGCAGGGGAGTCGAATGTTCTCAACCTCTTATCCCCATCAGTTACTTCTCCTCTGGCTTGGAAAAGAATTTGAAGCCAAACAGATTTCTAGTATCTTCAAGTTCCGGAGCTGGCCAGATCCGCCGGCGCTGCCGCCAAAGCTCTTCAAAGAGGAAGAGCCTTTCCAAATCCGTATTTAAAAATTTTTAAGTGTCTGTGTGTTTATTACAAAAATTTTAAACAAAGACATATGTACCTTGTAAAAGAAAGTCCCCTTCTGTTACTCATTGTTAATGTTACCAGTGACTCCAAAACTGAGTGGCTTAAAATACCACTATTCATTTTGCTCGCTACAATTTGGGCAGGACTCAGGAGGGAATGGCTTATTTCTGTCCCACACAGCACCTGCCAGGCAACTGGGCCAAGGCCTAGAGCAGTGGTGGTTCTCCACCTTCCTAATGCTATGGCCCTTTAATACAGGTCCTGTGGGTCGCAACCCACATGTTGAGAACCGCTGGCTTAGAGGATCTGCCTACAAGAACTCTGACTAACCTGGATGGTGAATTATTTAAGATGATAGGCAAATTTAAAGCTATGATTTTCCTGAAAATATAAATTATCTAGGTGGTTTTTAAAGGACTATGAGAGTTGTAAATAAAAGAAGTAGTCTATTTTCACTTGCTAAAATACAATTTTCATAAAAGTTTAAAAACATGACTTTTGTACAAAGTGAATACCTGTCAAAAATTTGTTTAACTTGTTAATTAGCTATGTTAAGTAAGATGTTTGAACTGGTTAAAAGGACAAGGAACAGTAAAACATCAGGAATGTTCCAATGCGTTAGTTATTTGCTGATAGATGCAAAACCAGGTCCTATCCACTCCAGCAATATGATGTCATGTTTGGAGTTATTCCTACTGGTGCAAATGAATTGTCTGTCTACTGAACAACATCCATTTCTGGGGAATATCTCTATTCTTCAACCTTATTCCATGGACAGGTGGAGTTGTCCCTACAGAAATCCCTGTTGTCCAAGATGTGACCCAGGCCTTCCTAAAAGGAGCATCCCATTCCCCCAGTGACAGATTCATGGAGGTGTGAGCCAACTGGAACCCAAAGACACAATAAGATTTGTCAGGGACATTTGGAAGGGCCACCCCATTTTCAAGGGCACCTATATCTAGAAGCTGTTAGGTGAGAAGTTGCTGACAGACATTCAGCCACCATGAGAAGCCTGAAAATGAAGCAGCAGAGAATAAAAGAGACAAAACAGAGGGAAACAGTGTCCTGATGGCTTTAATTGAGACCCTGAATCAACTGTGCTGCCTGATTGAAACTTTACTCCCAGACTTTTTTGTTATGTTAGTCAATATACTTCCTTTATTTTTGTTTGCTTATTTAAACCCGGTGAATTGATTCCAAATGATTCCTGCTTCCTTCATTTATGATAGTCCATTCAACATGTATTCACTCCTCTGGGCTTCAGTCTCTCCTATAAAAGGAATAAGTAATACATACTAAAATGAGTTGTAAAGATTAAATAAGTAATACCTTTATAATACCAAGGTAAAAGACAATCACATAGCTTAATTTTTTTCAATTAAATTATATCTGATTTTATTCTCCTGCTGTGGTCTGAATGCTGATATGCCCGCTAAATTCAAATGTTGGGACCTAAGACTCAGGGTGATAGAAAATTAAAACAAAATTTTTACTCTGTCACCCTGGTTAGAGTGCAATGGTATTAGCCTAGCTCACAGCAACCTCAAACTCCCAAGCTCAACCGATCTTCCTGTTTCGGCCTTCTGAGTAACTAGGACCACATGTGCCTGCCAGCTAACCCTACTAATTTATTCTTTTCTTAGTAGAGATTGGGTCTTGCTTTGTTCAGGCTGGTCTCAAACTCCTGAGCTTCAGCAATCCTCCTACCTCAGCCTCCCAGAGTGCTAGGATTACAGGCATGAGCCACTGCACCTAGCCCAATACGATAATATTATTTCTGGAATTTCTATGCTGAGTTCTTGGTCTTGGGGTTCAAAGAATAAAACCACAGATCACATGAATAAGTGACAGGACAGAGTTTTTTGACAGGGAGAAAAATTAATAAGCATGATAAGCCAAAGAGGGGAAAGCAAAAGAGAGGAAACAGAACTTCCAGCAGTGGAAGGGGAAACCCAAGGGGGAAGCCCTCTGAGTCTTTAGTCTAGGCAGCAGGGTCTTTTGGGGAAGTATTCTGCAATTGGCTAGAGGTCTGTGGGTAGAAAATGATCCTAAAATTAGCACAGGAGTATGAACCTTGAACCTTGAACGGTTTTTGCCACAGACAAGGAAGTAGTGTGTGTGCTCCCTACCCAAGGAGGAATGGTCCAGAACCTTTCAGGTTGCTTTGAAAAAGACCTTGCTACAGCCCAGAGGGTGTGGCCTGGAAAGGGGTCTGTCTGTTTGTGCGCAGAGATGAGGGGTCTGATTTCTGAGCTGACCCACCCTGTATTAAGAGGATTAAGAGGTGAGGCCTTTGAGAAGAGATTAAGTCATGAGGACCCCAATGTCATAGATGGGAGTGGATTGCTATTATTTTTTTTTCCTTTCTTCTTCTTTTTTTATTGTTGGAGATTCATTGAGGGTACAAGAAACTAGGTTACAGGAGTAGGTTGCTATTAAAGGGTTGGAGAGAACTAGCTGAGCCTGTTTGCTCTTCCACTTTCTGCCATGTGAGAACTCAGCACGAAAACAAGCATCTTAATCTTAGAGTTCCCAGCCTCCAGAACTGGGAGAAATCAATGCCGATTACTTAAGAATAATCCAGTCTCAGCGCCCCATAGCTCAGTGTTTAGGGTGCCACCCCATGCACTGGGGCTGGTGGGTTCCAACCCGGCCAGGGCCTGCTAAACAACAATGACAACAACAACAAAAAAGCCAGGTGTTGTGGTGAGCACCTATACGCCCAGCTGCTTCGGGGGCTGAGGCAAGAAAATCACTCAAGCCCAAGAATTTGATATGATGAATTATGATATATGAATTATGATACTGAGGGTGACATAGTGAGACTCTGTCTCAAAAAAAAAAATTATGAATTATCCACTGTGGTGATTTCATTATAGCAGCAAATATGAACTAAAATACACATATTCACTAGTATTGAAGACTCCCAGTATCAATTATTAGGGGAGCTCTTTTCCTGGTAAAAATCTGTCAAAAACTGCCTAAGAAAGATTGGTATATCATGGTTGCTACCGAGATGTTCATTATCCAAGACCATATGGTCCTTTCAAAGGCAGGTGCCTCCGCAGCCTCTTTGGCATTTAGGAGATCTGACAACTTTTGCATAGCTCCTGAGGCCTGTGCTGTTTGATATTTGGTGCTTCCTGCAAACACAACTGCTCACCCCAGGAGAAGTCCTGCTGCCTCCTAGGACACTTCTAGAAGGAAAATTGATACCCACGGATTCCTCTACATAGCCTCAAGTCCCTGGAGCACTTTAAGTCTTGGATAACTCCTCATCTTTGAACCCAGTAACCCCATCGCCAGACTCTGCCTTCTTCTTCTAAGGATGACCAGTCTAAATTCACCTCCCACACAGAGCTTAGGTAGAGTTTTATAACAGATGGCGTGCAACTTTACCTTGGACTGGGAAACACAAAACCTCATTAACATCCCATGATAGGCAACTTTCTGGAGGACTCTCAAGAATCCCTACCTTCTGGGATTCATGCCCTTGTATAGTCCCCGCCTTTGAGTGTGGGTTGAACGCAGTGACTCATTTCTGACACGCAGAATACAGCAAAAATACTAACATGTAACTTCTAAAATTAGCTTAAAAATCTCAGTGACTTCTACCTTGTTTACCCCCTCTCTCTTTCTCCCTCGCTGCTCTGAGGGAGACCAGCTGCCATCCTGTGAGTGGCCCAACAAGGAATTCCAGGTGGCAAGAACTGCTATCTAGGTCAGCAGCCAGAGAGTACCAGAGGCTTGCCAAAAGCTAAGTGAGTCTGGAAGCAGATGGATCCTCCCCGAGATGTGCCTCTTGATGACAGGAACCCTCGCCAAACTTGAGTTCAGCCTTGTAAGAGACCCTGAGCCAACTCAGCAGCTGATACCTGACTCACTGAAACTGTGAGATAATAAGTATTTCTTGTTTGGAGCCACTAAGATTTGGAATAATTTGTTACACAGCAACAGATAACCACTGCATGGCCTCTAAGAGAAAGCAGTCCAGAATTTCCTAGAAAAGAAGACAGAAATATCTTTTCCTCCTTTTTTTCTTTTAGATAAAGTCTCACTTTGTCACCCTTGGTACAGTGCCATGGGGTCACAGCTCATAGCAACCTCAAATTCCTCAAATTCTTGGCCTCAAGCAATCCTCTTGCCTCAGCCTCCCAAGTGGCTGGGATTATAGGTGCCCTTCAGAACGCCTGGCTATTTTTTAGAGACAGGAGCTCGCTTTTTCCTCAGTTTGGTCTTGAACTCCTGAGCTCAGGCAATCCACCCTCCTTGGCATCACAGAGTATTGAAATAACAGACATGAGCCACCATGCCTGGCCTCTGTTCCTTATTTTGAAGAGTGATTTTTGGTCAGCGATGAGGAAACAGCACTAAATAGCTTGTAAGTTATCCTATGACCAATGAAAATGACCTGAAGCAATGTAGGTAGATCTGTGTAGAACAGAAATCTGTACAGAAGGACATTTCCACCTCCTGTCATAGTCGGTCCAAACTCTGCCCACTATGAAGCATGGTCATGGTCCCTAAACTGTGTCACCCCAGACCTGTCCAGCAGAAGAAAGTTGCCTGGCACTCAGAGGACAGGTGGGGACACCGTCAGCCCGTAAACTGCCCCTTGGCCTCCCTAAAGAAACTCAAATCTGTTCTTGTGACCTCAAGGAAATAATAAGCAAATTTGGCTTGGGCTTCCAGAGCTAATGGCATTTCTAGATGAAAGTCTTCAAAGGCTAGAACTCTCTTTGCTGTCGTGGGACCCTAAATCTGGGGATTCCGGTGCAGTCCTCAGAGTTCAAGCCTGCAATGAAGGCTGCCTCCAGGAAAAGGAGTCCCTTACACAGCACCTAATACCAAGAGAGTAACTTGTGATCCAAGAAGTTGGGTTCTGGAGAGACTCTGGGCCCCCTCTGAGGCATGAAGCCATTCAGGCTCGGTGTTCTTTTCACATGAGGTGTGGGGTGTTATATAGCTTCAGGGAGCTCCGCTGCCGTCATGTCCATTACCAGTGACATCTGCGGAGGCACAACTTTGTGCAAGATGAATGAAAGTGTCTGGGTTACACCACACTGTGAGCTTGGGTGTGGGCACAAAGAACCGGAAAGTGTTTTCTAAACAAAACATCCTCATCTTCTCACCATTATTCCACCAGTGAGCCCCCTGCTTTTGTGAGTCCGCCTCTTTCTCCATATGGGCAACAGTTGGGATAGGGGCGGGAACTCAGTGCTGAAGCACCTGTCCTAGACATTCCCCTCCACTTGGGATGGGTCTTGTACCAGCTCCAGTGAGTGGAAACCCAGCCCAGTTATGACCGTGGATGACCATGGAAATAAGCAAAGATATGGAACCCAGCAACCGCTTCCTGAAGGGCTCCAGGCCAGTCTCGGAGGCGTTCACTGACCTTGGTGAACATCAAGTACACGAAGATCGGCAGCATGGAGGTCACATCTTCCACGTCCTCTAGTGCTGCTGGCCTTTCTGCTTAATGCGTGGGTGACGGAGTATCACCAAACTTTAATTTGGAGAAATCAAATTAAATGATGGGGAGACGTCCTGGCTTCCGGTCTGGCGTGCTGTCTCCCCCGTCCACACAAACTGAAAACCAACAGCTCTTCTCTCATCCATCAGACGCCGGAGGCCCCAGAACAGAAGAGACAGACAGGCAGAGATGGAGACACAACTCAGCAGGGCAGAAGCTTCCAAGGAAACCAGTGCTGGCTAAGGGCAGCCTGGACTGTCACTAACAAATTGCTGGAGGTTCAGTGTGAACAAGTATGAGAGTTAAAACCTCGGGACTACAAGGGGTCGTCACAGGGTAGCCCCACACTTTCTGCAGTTTCACCTTCAGGGGCCCTAGTAGGTTCTCGTAGTCACAGGTCAGAGACAAATTCCCTAGTGATTCTCAAGGGGTCAGGGAAATCAGCCATTTAAAAATTTGACTTACAAGGTGGTGCCTCACCTATAATCCCAGCACTTGGAAAAGCTGAGGCAAGTAGCTTGCCTGAGTTCACAGGTTCGAGGGAGGTCCCCAGAGGGAGACCTTGTCTCTAAAAATAGCCAGACACTGTGGCGGGCATCTGTGGTCCCAGCTACTTGGGAGGCTGAGGCAAGAGAATCACTTAAGCATAGGAGTTTGAGGTTGCTGTGAGCTATGATGCCATGACACTTTACCAAGGGTGACAAAGTGAGACACTGTCTAAAAAAAAAAAGAAAGAAAGAAAAGAAAAAATTGAGCTAGAACGTTGTGTTATTCTTCCTTTTTTTCCTTTAGAGACAGGATTTTGGTCTGCCACCTAGTCTGGAGTGCAGGGGCCTGATCATGGTTCACTGTAGCCTCGAGTTCCTGAGCTCAAGCAATCCTCCCACCTCAGCTTCCTGAGAGTAGCTGGGACTATGCTTGTACCACCGTGCACAACTAATTCTTAAACTTGTTTAGAAATTGGGCCTTTTATACTGCCTAGGCTAGTCTCAAACTCCAGGCCTCAAGTGTTCCACCTGCCTTGGCCTCCCAAATCCCCATGATGACAGCCAGCTCATTCTGTTCTTCTTAACAAGGCTGCCCTCAAGAGAAATTAGAGCCTAACTAACCTGGGACAAGGAAAATGCCCGACCTCAGCCAGTTCTAATCTTCCCCTCTCACCTCAGCAGGAAGAAAGCAATAGTCAGAGGCACTTGTGCAGGTCCAGCCCAGGGGCGCAGGCTTCCTCACAGGCTGGGACCCACTCATGGGAGCATGGATATTTCCTCTGTCCCCACATCGGACCACCACATCAATAGGGCTCCTGAAAATAACAGGAGGATACAATTAAAAGAAGTATTTAATTAAGTCTCTACAGAATATCTAAGAAATCTCAAGGGAAACCCAAAGACAACAGGGAGACAAAAACCAGATGTAACTTTGCCTTCTGACACCCTTAGCTACAGCAAACAATAAACACAGCCTAATGCCTGGCCACAAAATGTAAAATCTCACCCCCAGGCCTATTTACAGCCATTCCTTTTACCCAGGACATCATGTCCAGCTTTCAATAGAACATTACAACAAGGCAGCCTAAAAGACTAACTGATGGATGTGTGATAATAGATTATCAAAGGCAGACAGTCATCTTCCCAGACTTCGCTTAGTCTCTAAACCTGCCCTATTTGATAGGAGCTAAAGGTTGCTCTTCCAGAACAATTATCCCGGAGCTGGAGCAGGTGGACAGCATGCAGGAGCCAGAAGGAGCTGCACCCTCACTTCCCCAGCCCTCTGAGTGTAAAGGACAGTGTTGGCAAGTCAGATGGCTCCAGGAGCCTCTTCATTACACCTCACTACACCACCTGCTGTATTTGAAGTGTGGGGCTCCTTCTCTTTCTCCACATGCTAAAGAGGAAAGTTATTGTCCACCAGCATTTTGGAAAAAAACAGTGACAGCAATTCGAAGCAGATTCAAACCAATGTCTTAGTTCACAGATAAAAGAGGTAAAAGTGAAAAGCTAGATTAAAAGATAGTTAAATACATTTTGAACATTACAAGTTTCTTTCTCTTTTAAATTCAGGTGATTTTTTAAAAAGGAGAAGACATGGATAGATGTAGAGATATAGGTATACAGGTACTCATATGCATGTAATAAAGGTTATGACTGATCTAAAGATTTTCTGATATAAATTATTTGTAAATCTGAGACTCGTAGGTTGAATTCCAGTATCATTTCTACTAAAGAAAAACCCAAACATTATCTCTCTGGTTACATCACAGTAATAACTAATCAAGAATAATTGTTCACCTATGTGACTTTTGCTTGGCACTTTGGTGATAAACAGTTTTCATGTGTTCTAATATTACTGAGTCCACTTAGTGTTTTTATAATCTTTAGCTAAGTTTTCATTACTGTTCTAAACTAAGTGCTGTGGGACAGACAGAGCACATTGTTTTTGGCCCCTGGAACTTAGTGTTTAGTAGGAGAAAAAATATGTACGCACCATACCCTTAAATGGCATCACAAGGCAATACAAGGTAGGATTTAGGACTAAATGGATTAAAGGCAGAGGGATCTAGTCCCAGCCCCGCCACTAACTAGAGAAGTGGTCTGGACCAAGCTCCCCATACCCTGTGCCCTGTGTGTAAAATGGAAGAGCCGAGCTGTTATCTCAAAAGGACTGGCTACCTATTGAATCCTAGAAGAGGCAGTGTGTACTAACACAGACAAGGGATCTATCAGAGAAGCCACAGAACAGAAAACATCCGGGCTGTCTACCCATAGCTACGCTACCACCTGTCTATTGTGATTTGTTGGGTTGGGGTTAACAACCATCTGTTGTGCTTAGATGGATCAACAAACAGAGTTGCTTCCCTCTCAACCAAGTGATCAGTTTAGGTGATCTCAAATTTAAGCTAAACAACCTCTAATGCCACATCGGCTGTAGAGATCGGCTTGTCCAGCCGTCAGAGCGTAGCATGTGACTTTTGCTGGGAATCCTGGCGGGTAGATGATCCCCTTCTTTCTGGGTAGTGTGAAAGCCTGAAAATGCTGCAGCCGTCTACAAGAGGAACCCCGTAGGTTCTGGTGAGAGGCAAATGCAACACACTGAGAAGAAACAGAACCAGAGCCAGGATCAAGTCCCCTGCAACCCCCAAAACTTTAGGTAGCCAATCCTTGAAAGACACATATGATTTGGACAGGAAATAGGAAAAGAGACAATATTAACAATAGACAAATGACAGGAATCTGGAGGGAATGTGCAGTATTTCAACAATGGTCCTTGGAAATTATTTTTATTATGTTTCCCTTTGCTTGACTCAAGCAGAGAATTTATATGCATTCAACACGGAACATCAACCTTATAATAATATTGATTCTGTGGGAGAGGTTGGCTATACAAGTATGGATGGGTTTAGGACACAGGCATGATAGTTCCAGTCCTCAAAGAATTGAAACTCAGGCAGGGAGACTAAAAGGTAAGCTACCAACTGCATCGTGCAGCTCTAGGGGCTGTGGAGAGGAGAGAGTTTAGAGAAGGAGGTATCTCCTGAATTCCTACCTGCGAGGAATAATTATCCCCATTATTGTGAGTATAAATATAATTGAAATGCTGTTGGGACCCCCCAATACTTTAAGCTTTGAGAGAGGTGTGACTGTGATCTGAGTCACATATGGTTACAGCTTCTTTTTCTCAGATTGGAAATTAACTTGATTACATTTTATTTCTCACTCCCTACAATGACTACAGAGAATTAAGCAACGTCAAGGACGAAAACCTCCGGCCTTATAAATTAATGACCATTGCTATGGATTAACTTCCCCTTTATTGTCCTGCTTTGCTTAGACCAGGTAACAGAAAACTCGAAACTAATATACCCTCTGTAAAAACACATTAAATGAGGTGGCGCCTGTGGCACAAAGAAGTAGGGTGCCGGCCCCATATGCTGGAAGTGGTGGGTTCAAACCCAGCCCCAGCAAAAACTGCAAAAAACACACACAAAACACATTAAATGTACCCTCCCCCCCAAAAAAATACTGCCTGTAGCCAACCAAATTGCTGTAATTACACATCAACTTCATATGAAAACGTAATCCTGCTAAAAACTCTTGTGTCTGTCTATATAAATGAAATTTTAACTTCTCCACTTCGGAAGACTGACTCCATTCCTTCAGAGTTGGTGTTTCCAGATGGGCTATCCGCAAATTTTGTGCTTGAATTAACTCTGTTTAAATTAGATACTGACCCTCTTGATTATTTTACGTTGTCATTGCATATAGATATGGAGACTCAAGTATGTGAGCAAAAATGTCACATGCCAAGTTAGACAATTATTACAATTACTGACAAGCCAGAAAGAGAATTCTTTGCCTTTCTCTGAAGCATTTCTTTAAGATCACAAAAATAACTAGCAGGCAGTAAATTCGGCAGCTGAGTCCGGTCTGTCTGGCTTCAAAATCTTGCAGAAGACTCTCATTTTTCCAACTGAGATCTACCATATACCAGTCCCAACCAGAAGTAAGACTGCTACAGAATTTGTGTGTTCCAGTGCAAAATTAAAATGTAGGCCCCTCTTCAAACAGGCGTGCAGGGGAAATACCACTAATTATACTAAAATACTATGCTTTTCTTTTTCTTTTTTAATTTCAGATTAATGTGAGGGTACAAACAATTAGGTTACAATGTTTGCATTTGTTAGGAAGAGTCCCTGTCAGGCCTTTTCTTTTCTTCCACAGCCACTCAACTTGTCATGGCATTTTTATATTGGCGACTTAATGTCATGCTACCTAAAGAAACACTTTAAATGACTAGCATGGATTTATCATTCATCTTTTTAATCAAGCAATGCCAGTTTTCAGTGCAAATATATGAACATTTAATTTGTAGCCTGGAATCACTGCACTGACACAATTGTCTTTTGTAAGAACAAGTGTTTTGTTCTTACCAGAACAGTGGAAACATTCAGCTACGTCACTCAACTCTTTTTATTTTACTTCTTAATAAATGCACAGTCTGTTAACAATCTTTACCTTCTGCTTCCTGATGAATAGAGGATCAAAAGGGAAAGTTCCTTTCCCTTCTCTGCTAAGTCATCCTTTCCAGAGTCAGTGGTTGGCTAATCTAGGGAAGTAATTCAGGGGGAGCACAATACGGTTGTCTGTCCACTCGTGTTTCTTAGAACATCACTGCCTTCTTTCTGCATTCATAGCAAGGTCTGGTGCCAATGGTAAGCCTGGCCTCAGTGCCCCCAACTTTAGTAAGTCACAACTGTAACACACCACACTGTACTTGCTTTAGGATTTGCTGCTTTCACCAGAATTTTGTATTCAAGGGATATAGCCCAAGCACTACCTGCAAACGGGACAGTAAAAGAGCAAACAGCCGTATTCACATTAGACTGCCTGGCTCTCCTCCCTGTCACGCGGGCTATATTTTTCCATTGGACTTGCAAAACACAAATTCAAATTTAAAATTATTAAGAGTTATAAAGTGACCCTCGTGTATTATACCAAGCTCACGGCCCTGGTGCCAGCATTGTTAACAGCCTATGAAGGCCGCCTTACCTGGGAGCTTGTTAGAAATTCAGGTTCTCCCTCTTTCTGTGCCTAGCATAGCCATGGCTCATGGTCCCAAGAAACGTGTGAATCAGGGAACAGCTCCCACTGAATGCTGGATAAAGTGACTGGGGTGTTTGCTACACATCCATATATTGGTCCCTACAAGCCAAGAGAGTGTCTCCCCCTCATCTGTCATTGTCCTAAGGAACAGGCTTAACTCTACCCTGGCAGGAGATGAAGTAAGAAAGACCTGCATACAGTGGTTTATGAGGGTCAATGGCAAGGTCCAAACTGATAAGCCTGCCGGCTAGGTTTATAGATGTTGTCAGCACTGACAAGATTGGAGAGAATTTCCATCTGGTTTATGACACCAATGGTTGCTTTCCTATTCATCATCTCACACCCAAGGAGGTCAAGTATAAGTTGTGCAAACTGAGGAAAAGCTTCACCAGCACAAAAGAAACCCCTCATCTGGTGGCCTGTGATGCTCATACCAGCCACTATCCAAGGTGAACCACACCAGTGAGATTGATGTGGAGATCGGCAAGATTACAGATTTCATCGAGTTTAACCCTGGTGCCCTGTGCCTAGTGACTGGAGGTGCCAACCTGGGAAGAATTGGTGTGATCACCGGCAGAGAAAGACATCCTGGGCCACGTGAAGATGCCAACGCCATATACTTGGCGCTCGGCTCTCCGACATCTTTGTTATTGGCAAAGGCAACAAATCATAGATTTTTTTTTCCCCCAAGTAAGGTTACCCACCTCACCATTGCTAAACAGAGGGACAGGAGACTGGCAACCAAACAGAGCAATGGTGAAATGGTCTCTAGGTGACACGTCAAAGAGGTCTTTGCGTGAACAGCGAGAAGGGCCTAAAAATGAGTAAAAATGTTTTCTGTTCCTTTAAACCCCCCTCACACTTTTTGTTTTGGGGGGGATATTTTTGTTGTTTTTGAGACAGATTCTCTCTCTGTCACCTTGGGTAGAGAGACTTGCTGTCATACTGAGAGAGGATACTTGGAAATTAAGATCTATGAGGTCAGAGGTCTTCTCAAGGAGACCCCCAGGACACCCCGGCAAGGCCCTCCCCGCGGGTGACTCAGCTGTGAGGAATTTGTAGAAACTTAACTTCCTGTGACCTAGAAACTAATGCTTTCTTCGGCTTCTGTAAAAGCCAGAACCAGCTTCTCTAGCTTGATTCAAAGTGACCAATGAGAAAGGTACCCATTGGCCAGAACTTTCTGACTAGGGATAAAAAGGAAAAGACTGAACCAGTCGGACAGCGTGGCCATTTTGAATTCTTCTGGGCTGATGCTCTGCCAGCTGCAATAAAGCCCTTCCTCTTATAAACTTGTTGTTTGGGTGCTCTTTTTCTCCACTGAGCCTCATCTTCCTGTAATAATACCTCAAATTCTTGGGCTCAGGCAATTCTCTTGGCTCAGCCTCCAAAGTAGCTGGGACTAGAGGTACCTACAATGCCAGGCCAATTTTCCTATTTTTGGTAGAGAGTGTCTCACTCTTGCTCAGGCTGGTCTCAAACTCCTGATGTTATGGGACAAAGAGGATCTTGAAGGGTTATGGAGCCAAAGATAAAAGACTATTCTGAGGCACGAGATGAAAGGAAAACACAGGCCAACTTTGTGCAATTAAAATGGTTTTTATTGCACCTGGGTACAAGTGCAATTTCCAACCGGGAAGAAATCTACATGTGGGTAATGGCAGATGGGAGTTTTAAAGGGTCAGGGATGGCAGCAACTGGTGGCATTCTTATTTCCTGGGAGTGACATGAGTCTGATCCTTCCTGGGCAGGGCAGGTCTATTTGGGCTGGTACACCCGATTCTATCAAATCTGGGCCTCTGCCACTGTCAGCCAATATACAAAGACGGAGATTGGTCCACCAAGCTTTGTCAGAGGCCAACAATTCTGGAGAACAGTAATTGTAGCCTCACTAAGACTGTCCTGCCTCTGCTACGAATACAAAGGATAATTTCAAATCATACTAAAAATACAGTATACTTATGTGATTAATAGCATGTAGGTAAATTAAATATAACAATCAAAAGAATAACCAAGGGAAATCATTATCAAAACAAATATCTTACATACCATTAACCTGTTCCGTAATGTGTCACACCTCCCAGGTTTCTTTCAAAATTATTATCTCTCTGACCTATTCCTGGGTTGGCCTTTTAAACTCACTGTTCTCATGTTTCGAAATGCATTTAAATTCAAAAGTAGCTGTCGCATTGGCCTTGTCCGACTCTATCGTATTCTCACTACATGTGCTCTCACTGAGTTCGAGCAATCCACCCGCCCCAGCCTCCCAAAGTGTTAGGATTACAGGGTGAGCCACTGCCCCAGCTCCCCTCACCCTTTTCAAGGACTGAAACTTGCATCCCCGCCTCAAACCAGTGAGTGTCCTTTGTTCTTTGTGCTGCAGGAGATGGCACAACAGAATTGTCAGGGCGGAGGTCAGGGGGTTGTCTTCACAGAAATAGGACCATCAGAACCATCACCTGTAGTTAAACAACAATACCCAGACCTGAAAACCCTCCCCATAAAAGCTGTATTTCTGCCAATGGGAGAACTATAGGGCTTTAAGGTAGGAGTCTGCAATTCTTTTTATTTGCTTGCAAATTAATAAATTCTTCTTTCCTTTTCCCACTACCACTTGTCCTTATTCTTCTGATGTGGCCTTGGGGACAAGTGCTGACCTTTTGATAACAGCCTTACTTAAAGATAATAAAGCATTTTTTTAAAAAGAAGAAGAAGGGGCAGCGCCTATAGCTCATCGAGTAGGGCGCTGGCCCCATATACCGAAGATGGCAGGTTCAAACCCGACCTCAGCCAAACTGCAAAACAGAAAAATAGACGGGCATGTGTCGGGGCACCTGTAGTCCCAGCTACTCGGAAGGCTGAGGCAAGAGAATGGCCTGAGCCCAGGAGTTGG
>CAUYON010053576.1:0-27068 GCA_963573935.1 Arctocebus calabarensis | reverse complement strand
TCCTGAGATACTTTGCTAAGAAGAATATGTTCCAGTCCCATCCATGTAAACATGAAAGAGGTAAAGTCGCCATCTTTGTTTAAGGCTGCATAATATTCCATGGTGCACATATACCACAATTTATTAATCCATTTGTGGGTTAATGGACACTTGGGCTTCTTCCATGACTTAGCAATTATGAATTGGGATGCAATAAACATTCTGGTACAAGTATCTTTGCTATAATGTGATTTTTGGTCTTCTGGATATAAACCTAGTAGAGGAATTATAGGCTTGAATGGCAAGTCTATTTTTAGATCCCTAAGTGTTCTCCAAACATCTTTCCAAAAGTAATGTATTAGTTTACATTCCCACCAGCAATGTAGAAGTGTTCCCTTTTCTCCACATCCATACCAATATCTCTGGTTTGGGGATTTTGTAATGTGGGCTAATTTTACTAGAGTTAGATGATATCTCAAAGTAGTTTTGATTCTCATTTCTCTGATGATTAAGGAAGATTAGCATTTTTCATATGTCTGTAGGCTGCGCACCTGTCTTCTTCAGATAAGTTTCTCTTTAAGTTCCTTGCCCACCCTGAGATGGGATCACTTATTCTTTTCTTGCTAATACATTTGAGTTCTCTGTGGATTATGGTTATTAAAACTTTGTTGGAGACATAACCCGCAAATATCTTCTCCTATTCTGAGGGCTGTCTGCTTGCTTGACTTACTGTGTTCTTGGCTGTGCAGAAGCTTTATAGTTTGATCAGGACCAAACAAGAAAAGAAAATTATAGACCAATATAACTAATGAATATTGATGCAAAAATATTAAACAAGATCCTAGCAAACAGAATCCATCAATCCATCAAACAAATTATACACCATGACCAAGTAGGTTTTATCCCAGGGTCTCAAGGCTGGTTCAATATACATAAAGCTATAAATATAATTCATCACATAAACAAATGAAAAAACAAACACCATATGATTCTCACAAGTGATGCAGAAAAAGCTTTTGATAATATTTAGCACCCTTTTATGACTGGAACACATAAAGGTTACAGAAGGGACATTTCTTAAACTGATAGAGGCCATCTACAGCAAACCCACAGCCAATATCATATTGAATGGAGTTAAATTGAAATCATTTCCACTCAGATCAGGAACCAGGCAAGGTTGCCTATTGTCTCCATTGCTTTTTAACATTGTAATGGAAGTCTTAGCCATTGCAATTAGGCAAGAAAAGGCAATCAAGGGTATCCACATAGGGTCAGAAGAGATCAAACATTCACTCTTCGCAGATGATATGATTGTATATCTCAAAAACACCAGGGATTCTACAACAAAACTCTTAGAGGTGATCAAGGAATACAGCAGCGTCTCAGGCTACAAAATCAACACTCATAAATCTGTAGCCTTTATACATACCAATAATAGTCATGCTGAAAAAACAATCAAGGACTCTATTCCATTTACAGTAGTGCCAAAGAAAATGAAATATTTGTGACTTTACCTTAAAAAGGACATGAAAGATCTCTATAAAGAGAACTATGAAACTCTAAGAAAAGAAATAGCTGAAGATATTAACAAATGGAAAAACATACCATGATCATGGCTGGGAAGAATAAACATTTTTAAAATGTCCATACTCCCCAAAGCAATATATAATTTTAATGCAATCCTTATTAAAGCTCTGCTGTCATACTTTAAAGATCTTGAAAAAAAATACTTCGTTTTATATGGAATCAGAAAAAAACCTCAAATAGCCAAGACATTACTCAGAAATAAAAACAAAGCAGGAGGAATCACACTACCAGACCAGAGACTCTACTATAAATCGATAGTGATCAAAACAGCATGGTACTGGCACAAAAACAGAAAGGTAGATGTACAGCACAGAATAGAGAACCAAGAGATGAACCCAGCTACTTACTGTTATTTGATCTTTGATAAGCCAGTTAAAAACATTCAATTGGGAAAAGATTTCCTATTTAACAAATGGCGCTGGGTGAACTGTAGAAGACTGAAAATGGACCCACACCTTTCACCATTAACTAAGATAGACTCTCACTAGATTAAAGATTTAAACTTAAGACATAAAACTATAAAAATACTAGAAGAAAGTGAAGGAAAAACATTTGAAAAAATTGGCCTGGGCAAATATTTTATAAGGAGGACTCCCCACCCCCAGTCCCCGGGGCAATTGAAGCAAGAGCAAAAATACATTGCTGGGACATGATCAAACTATTCTACTTTTTAAAAAGCAAGGAAAATATATAGAATAAATAAGAAGAAACTAAATGAACAAAATGGACATCACAGCCCACGTTAGAGAGTGTTGAATAAGATACAAACTGGAGAAAAAGATAAAGAGTCTGCACTATGTCAGCAATTCTCAGAAGTTAAAGTGCATGCAAATTACCCCAATCTCTAGTGAAATGCAAATTCTGATTCAATGGAAACGTGATGGGATCTGAAATTCTGCATTTCTAACAGCTGATGCTGATTTCTATGGTCTCTCAACAACATTTTGATTATTATTATTAACCAAGTACTAGATTATTTTACCTACCTTCAGTCTCAATGATAAGAAGAAGAAGAAGAAGAAGAAGAAGAAGAAGAAGAAGAAGAAGAAGAAGAAGAAGAAGAAGAAGAAGAAGAAGAAGAAGAAGAAGGAGAAGAAAGAAAAAAAAACATTAATCTAGAGAAAAGAAATGCAGAGTAAGTAACCAGCAATGAATTTTTTTAGAAGTAAAAATGCAGTCATTCTCATGGGGTATAAAATAGAGAAGTTCATTGGTTGTCTACTGATTTGTTTGATAACTTACCTAGGAAGCAATGCCAAATAGCTGGTACAGCTTGGTTGCAGCTTGAGAAGGAAGGAGCCTGCTTTACTATTCTCTGGAACTTTTTGAAAAAGGGCATTCCTTAGCTCATACTGTAACTTAATCACAAAAATGTGTTAAGATGTATTAATTTTTGTGAGTGGTGAGAGGTTGGGATGCTGTTTCAATTTTCTACTTGTGGCTATCCAGTTTTCCCAGCACCATTTATTGAACAGGGATTCTTTGCCCCAGTGTAAGTTATTGTATGCAGGTGGCAATATGAGGATGATTTTATATTTGGTTTCTCTGTTCTGATTCATTGGTCTATGTCTCTGTTCTGAGGCAGTACCATGCTGTTTTGGATACTATAGCCTTGTAATATAGCCTGGAAGTCTGATGGGCTGATGCTTCCTGATTTATTCTTTTTGCTCAAGGTTGTTTTGGCTATTTGGGCTCTTTTCTGGTTCTACATATATGGAACATAGAATTTTTTTTTCTAGAATTGCTAAAAATGATGTTAGTACTTTTGGAGTATTATATTAAATCAGTTTGTGTAGTACAGACATTTTCATCATGGTACTTTTACCAATCCCTAAGCAGGATATATTTTTCCATTTGTTCTCCCCCTAAAGGTCTTTCATATCTATGTGAGAGAGTAAAAATGTCTATTCAAAGTTAAAAATGCTAAAAAATTTTTAGGAGATACTACTATGTTTTCAAATTTTTATGAATTGTAACACTGTATTAATCTAAACAAATCCTTAATGTTTTTAACAAAACCTTTACAGATAAATAGATTAATTTACTAATGCCCAAGAAAAACATTTCACATCCTTTTTTAAAAAGATTTGTTATTTATTTGGTATGCTGTGTATAACCACAACTATTCACTCTGATTTGTAATATCTGTGAGATGAATGAGTTAAAAGTTATTTTTTTTAAATTAGGCAAAATTTTACCAAAAATTTTTGCAAGGTCATCAAGACCTGAAATCCAATACTAATAGATTTAAAGGAGATAAATATAGCTAATCATTGAGGTATAAATTTAGCAGAATAATTCTTAGAGGTATTGATTCTGAAACTACTATACAATTTATTATGAATACTTCAGTGTAAATAAATTTTTCTATTTTAATCTAGTAATATAATGGAAAATTGTTCTTAAAAAAATCAATGTAAGAACAAGGCTGTTTTTTTCCACGATCATTCACATTTAAATTTTTACCATCTTATTCATTCTCAGTGTCTGAACTTATTTCTTACATTTCTAAAATGAGTATATTCTTCCTCCCTAAATTGTAGTAAAATTTCTTTAGTAGAACTTACCCTGCTTCTCACCCCAAATGATTTTCGTTACCTACAATTCTGTTGAACCCAATGAACATTTCAAGCAGATCACTGAGGGTATCCTTTCACAGTAGGGCTGTGTTCCTTTATTCTCACTTCCTTCACCATGAAAGTCAACTTATCATTCTGAGGAATTTTGCTCAAGATGTATTTAAAGTCTAACATAATATTTTTCTGAGTTTGTTTTCATAGTCTCTAGATTTAAAGCACATTGCAAATTTGAATCAAAGGACTACCTGCTTCCAATATGAAGTTATCAAAAAAAAATAGAATATATGACCCATCCGAGTAATAACAGTCATATTCCCCAGGCTCACTTCAAAAGTAAATCAAAAGTTGACATTTTAAAAATAAAACCCAAGTTATGAATTTCTAAATTGATCTAACCATTTTGCCAGTGGTGTTATAGATCAATATCTCTGCCAAAATATGAAAATACATAGCAACCAAAATACTAGGAAAAAGACATTTGCTAATGCATTTCTGTGATGCATGAAGATCCAGATTTCCTGATAGTAGGCAGAATAGCTTCATCATATAACAGATCTAATGTTACATCACTTCAAAGACAAATCTGAAGTCAAAAAATTAATAGTCACGTGATTTAAGTTAACTTTCTTAGATTCTCTAAAACTTAGTTTTTCCATCTATAAAAACAAGACAGTGGGAATATCTACGTCCATTGAAAATTTGTGAGGATTAATATAAAAGTAGTGTAGTAAGAGTGAGCTATTTATTATACTACTATATTATTATAACTGGGCTACGATGTAATGAACATATCACTACATATGTCCAGTGTCCATATATTCATTGATAGAATTTCCTTACATTTGATAGATAGTGCTTTGTCAGTTGTATGTGTGGGGAAAATTCCTCATTCTGTGGCTTGCTTTTTCACTCTCTTACTTATTTAAAACTTTAATGAAATGTATTTTTCCAGTGTTTGACTATTTCAAGGTCAAGAAGTTAGATTGGATAAAATGGGAGATAATACTTACAGAGTGGTTGGGGAAAGGGAAATCAAGGGTGATATCTGGATTAGAACATGAATAATTTATAATCAATGATATTATTATGATGGAGAAAACTGTAGAACTTGGAACACAAACCAAAATTCCACTTTGAATATGTTAAATTTAAAATGATGCTTATCTATTTTGAAGATGACATAGTTGGATATATATCTTATCCACAGAAGAGTACCATAGATTTACATTTGGCCATATGATATTTAAAGATATGGTACTGAATAAGTGTCCCCAGGAAAAAATGTATCTGGAAAGAAGAGAATGTGGGAACAATACAATAAATTTAGTATGCCTAAATTTAAAGTTGTATAAGAAGGTACTTGCAAAATAGACTAAAAAGTAGTCAGCAAGGAAAAAAAAAAAAAAAAAATGGACTGTAGATAATGACACCAAATCTAAGAAAGGAAAGTTAAGCTAGGAGAATGTTTTTAAGATGTCAAATAAGATAAAATCAGAGAAATATGACTGGACTTGGTAGCACAAAGGTTATTTTCAATCTTGACAAAAGCAGGTGCATTGAATTGGTTAGAAAGGTGGAAATTGAGTGATGAGTATAAAAAAGTGGAGACAGTGAATTCGGATCAAAATTCCCAAAGAATATTCTGCAATAAGGACTATAGTAAAAATAGAGGCATATTTAGTGGAGAATATAGAATCAAAGGAATTTATCAATTTCAGAAAAGGGGAAAGGAGAAATTCTGAGACAGCAAAAAGGATCCAGAGCTCAATAGAAGAAAGGTTAAACTTGGGATATTGAAGGAATCACTTGTTCCATTATAAGAGGGAAGTTGTGGTATGTAGATACACACCTAGGGTCATTTGTTGGTATAATAGTAATGAGATCAGATTTCTATTTCATAAAAATCACCCTAGGTGCAGTGTGAATGACTGAAGTTATTATTCTGATATTTGAAGGGAGATAAGGTGAGAGCCTGATCCAGAGGGAGAGCAAAGGTGATGGAGAAGAGGAAGCAAGTTGATAGCCTAGCCATTTAAAAGAGAATAGACTGACACTGATTATGAACAGCACAGAAGTCATAGATAAGAGAGAAAACTTGAGAATGATTCCTACTTAGTGTCCTAGGGGACAGTGATGGCATTTTATTTATCTAGCTAAAGAATACTAGGGAGAAAAGGGAGAAATTTAGAGATAAACACAATCTGTACTTTGCTCGTATGCAGTTTAAGATGCCTGGAGACCCCAAGTAAAGATGTCCAGGTGGCTGTTAGATAAATGCTATTAATTTACTTCTGTTATTGTAGATCTACGTGCATCTACACATAATACAAGCTATGATGTTTTATTTAAATTAAAAATGATAGTGGCCAACTTTTTAATTGTGATTTGTTTAGCCTCCAGACATATGAGAAACATTAAATTGCATTTAACAAATAAGTGGTGAAATTATTTGAATTAAATTGAACAACCATTAAAATACATGACCTGATTTTCCATATCAAGATGACATAGAGTGTTTTGTGCAACGGAATTCAGCCCAGGTCAATATACTACAGTCATTAAAAATAACTTGACTGTGATAGTGAAGTTTACTTATCTATAACTCTTAAAAGCTGTAAACTTTGCATTTCATTCATTTAATTGATAGTGAGACGATCGGATAAGCTAGAATGTCCATTTTTCACTGTTGATTGTCAAATGTTTATTTTTGATCTATATCACATATACATTGCAATTGTATGCAAATGATAGCCTAGAGGACATTTCTGTAGAAATTGGAATTTTTTGTTGTTGTTTCAAACATGCTTAAGATTGGAATGAAAGTAACACATTATAATTTCTAATGTGATTCTTTTCATTTTCAGAAAGATTGTATCTTGCCCAAGGAAGATATGTTCTTTATATGGATATTTCTCTTTCATGAATTTATTTATTTAGTTTCACCACAGTCTAGGTAAGGAAATAGCAACGCATCCGAAATAAACATATTTTTGTGACTGCAGTGGAACCTTCCAGTTGATTCAAACTTCATTATTATTTCAATATTTCACTGATATCACCTTTCACTTTTAATTAGGCAACAAAACACAATCTATGTGGAGATTGTTATGCACAGTAGCAAATTTTAAGTCATTGTCTCTACAATATGAATATTAAAAAGTATTCCATATACCTCACTTTTTCTCGTAGAAAGATGACAGAATGTGTGAAAAAAAAGTGACTGATGGTATCACCTTCACATGGCAGAATCTGAGCACAGCAGTGGGTGAGAGGGAGAGAGTACACTAGCCATTACATATACCCATGATTGCATCTATTATGCAGTTTCTATAAAGTGGGTATTATTCTAGAACATTCTACTTCCCATTTTAGAGATGATGAAGTGATGTTAAGGATAATAGGCTTTGATTATTTAGTTCATCTCTACTTTCTGTTCTTATAAAATTTGTATTAGGTTAGAAATTGGTAACTAGTAGACAGTTAGGCTGGAAAAGATTCACAATATATTTCTGATATTGCTTTCACTCCAAAATTAATAAAGAGTTCAACAACAGTACATATAGAGCTTAAAATTATTTTACCAGAAGGAAAATATTTTCCAACTTTATTGGGAAAGCCCAAACAATTCATTATTTTCTTATTCTACGTCTCCATATCATGTTCTCTGAAGTTGCTCTCATGAGCAAAATATTGTTTAATATTTTTTGCTAGTCTATATTCTTGGTAATGATACCAGTAAGGGAGTACAAATGTCTTTTTTCAAACAAGGGCCACAAATGTCAACTCATTTACTCGGGAAGGAGTGTCAAGGGACTTTCATTCTTCACATACATCTTTCATCTTGGGTATGATTTGTGTATGGCCCTATGAACAGCATGTTTCTTAGACACTTCCGAGGGCCATGGGTGTAGATGTTTAAGTGAGGGGTCCAAAAGCTTGCACTTTATTGGCTATAGAGAAAAATCTGTCTCCAATTCTTTGTACATGTTATTAGAGATTTTCATTGTAATTCTAAAGAAGAGTTTATGAATACTGTGTGGACGATAAAAATAATTGACACCATATAATAAAAATCTCTTTCAGCATTCTATTTTATTGAGACTTATGTTAATCCTGTGTTTCAAAGTGTCTAATTAGCAAGTCTATTGTTCTTTAACACCATTACTTATAAGTGATCTTATCAGAAAGGCTTACATAAATGATTCTATCCCTTAGAGACTTTTAAATGTAATTAATGCTTATGATCACTTGGAATTCTTTAGGAAAAAAAACTACTTTTGAAATAAACTACTTATGATGTTATTAAATTGCTAATGTTAGAAAAACACATCTTAGAATATTATTTGCATGAAAATTGGTACTAGAGTTCGAGCATGTGATCAACCCTCAAAATGAGTGATATACATATTTTTCATGTTCTTTTTAAATTTTATTTTTAATTGACCTATTCTTGTTGTGCATACTGATGAGGTACATAGTAATGTGTCAATATATACAATGTATTAAGATCACCATAATTATTATATACAATTTTTAGTACTCATTAATGTAAAATTCAACCTAAAGTTGCTTTTATGTGACCAAGATAAAAACTATGACCATTTAAATGATGTTAATATCAGGATTAATAATCTTGTACTTTTCTCATCATGTTAAAACTAAGTTATCAAATACTTATCAACCATATTCGCCAATATTCTTCCAAACCAACTTAACATCAGTTAAATCGTTCATTTCCAAAAACTATTGAAGCAACATTCTCTTATGCTCACTCAGTTTGTATTAAAAGTCTCATCTGCACTAACACAAGCTATTTAATACCTGTCAGCTCTTCACCCTGGTCCACTTTTAGACTCTTTTCACCATAAATGATTTTGCACATTGGTATTTTGCTAAGACAGGATAAAAAATCATAAGAAATGGAGATGGAATCTCAGATCTATCTTAGTGTGAATTGGAAGCATTATTTTATTTCTATAATTCTAGTTTTTATCTGTAAAATAAAAACAATTCTTGCCTCTCAGTTTTATTATAATGATTTAATGATGTAACACATGGGCAGAGAACAGGCATATTCTAGAACCACAATTACCCTTTGTAGAGATTTGCAGTGTCACCTCACCATCTGTAGATTACGATCTATTTTCTTACAAATACAGCCAGTCTTGTGTTTAAAAGTGTGCTCTCATTGCAGATATTTTATTATTAGATTCTATTCAAACTAAAGTCCCAGTGTGTGATGGAGAAGTCTAGTCTTTTTCTCTACCTATGCCTTAACCTAGGATTCTCTCTAAAGCCATGCTTAGTTGTACTCTGCCCCCTTTACCTGGAAGGACATAGCCCATCATTAGGACCTAGCCCATAATTTACATCATCTAAATCATATCTACATCTAATCATATTGAATCCACCCACTTAACTCAAGACACTTCTGAACCAGCACAAGAGAAATCTATCCTCTCTTTCTGCTGGTTTCTGGGATCCACAATCCTTAGAGGTGCTATTGTTATTAAATGAGATAAATAACTATATATACATCCATATATTATGTTAGTATTTTTTCTTTGAAATTTAACCCTTAGAAAATAGGGGGATCTTCATTGTTTTCCTACTGTGTCCTTTTTACACACACACACACACACACACACACACACACAACATTAGGCAAAATAGAAATCCATATATCAGAATACTTATGGAACTTATAATTTTGTAATTGTTTGGCTCTGTAAAACAAGAGCCAAACAATGACAAAAATGACCACAGATTAGTATTGTAAACATTTTGAGTATATGCTCTCACAACCAGAAGTTTTCAACATCATTGAAGAGAAAGATAATTTTTTAATTTTATTTAAAAACTGTACAATGTAAAGTTGTTACACTGCAGAAACTGGTCACTGTGTAGATAATTCCATCTATAAGAGAAAGATGATAAAAAGGGACATAATTCTCTTAATTTTAGTATTAGGGAAAAATGGGATTTAGGTTATAATCTTTTACATCACATATGATTCATCATAATCAGTTTAAATGAGGGAGAAAAGGAGACAAGGACCATTTAGGTGATGACATTAATATCAAAGAAGAATATGAATAGTGAATGAAAAGTTTTTATGTACTATGAGAAGAAATATTTAAATTAATAGGCCAGGTATGGTGGCTCATACACCTGTAACTAGCACTCTGGAAGGTTGAGGTGTGTAAATCCCTTGAGCTTAGGAGATTGAGATCAGCCTGAACAAAGCCAGACCCTGTCACTGTAAAAACAGAAAAAAAACAATATATAGCTGGGCATTATGGCAGGCACCATGGTCCCTCTTGAGGTAGGAGGACCCTTGAACCTAGTCATTTGAGGTTGCTATGAGATGGGCTGATCCCATGGCACTCTAGCCTGAGTAATAGAGTGAGACTCTGTCTCCAAAAATAATTAATTAATTAATTTAATTAATCAATAAAATTAACACAGCATTATGTTTTTAATTATATGTATTAACAAATTAAATATAAAATATATTTTTCAAAATTATACCAATCCTGGAATTTATACATGCAAATTATCCAAAAATTCTAAAGTATTCTCAGTGGGAAAATAGAAATCACCTTATATTTGTTGTTACCATGTGGTCAAGATTGTCAAATGTTTGTCATGTTGTCTAATGCTGTATAAAGTACCATATCTATATCTTAGTAGGAATTTCGAAAATGTACTCCCTTCACTTCACTTTCGTTCCTTTACCTACCTTTGGAAATTATTTACATATTGCATAATATTTATTAATTAATTCATTAACTTAACAGATTTTTACTGAGCACTTTCCATATGTTAGGTACTGTGCTAGATACTGAAAATATTATACTGAAGTAAATAGCCAAAATGCCCTGCCTCATGGAGCATCCATTCTTTATGGAGAGGCATTAAAAAATAAATAAATAGAAAAATAAATAAAGTACCAGGTGCCGGGTGGTAATAAGTGCAAAGACAAAAACACACGTGAGTAAAGTGCTTTGAAAGTGCTATAAGTGGGTTGTAGTATTTTTTTTGTTTGAGACAGAGCCTTAAGCTGTCACCCTGGATAGAGTGCTGTGGCATCACAGCTTACAGCAACCTCCAATTCCTGGACTCAAGTGAGTCTCCTGTCTCCACCTCCCAAGTAGCTGGGACTATAGGCGCCCGCCACAACGCCCGGCCATTTTTTTGTTGCAGCGTTGATTGGTGGGCCTGGGCTGGATTCGAACCCGCCTCCTCAGGTGTATGTGGCTGGTGCCTTATCCCGTTGAGCCACAGACGCAGAGACGGGTTGTAGTATTTTAAATATGGAAAGTATAGAAGCCTTCTTTAAGTTATCTTTTGAGAAAAGACAAAAGGAAACAACAAAGAAACGTTTGGGAATATCTGTGGAAAGGCCATTCCCCATAGAGCAAACATCAAGTGTGAAGCCCTAGTGTCTGATAGCCTATGTGGCAAGAGCATGTGATCAAAACAGAATTAGGAGTTCCGTTTGAGAAAAGGCAGTCCAGTTCATGTAAGGTCTTCAGGCCACTGTATCCACTCATGTTTTTACTCTGAGAGGAAGGGAGATCATTGAATTATGAACAGAGGATCACTTTAGCAACTGGGGGGAAGGGGCTGTAGGTGTGGAAGGTGGCTGGTTTATGTGTGAAGACAACATAAGAATCCAGACCAATTAAGAATCAATTATAACAACCTCTTAAAGATGATGGTGATTTTTGCTTTGTTATACTGGTGGAGGTTCTTAGGAATGGTTTGACCCTAAGGTTAAAATCATTCTATTTTTCATAAGAAAACTCCTATCTTTAAAAAAGGATTTTCTAAGTCAGTGGATATAGTAGGCAACAGAAAGTGAATCATCAAAAATAATGTAAATAGTTGAACATATAACTTCCATTGCAATCATTACAAGCATAGATTATATTCTTTTTAGGACTTGGAAAAACTTGATTGCATTGATAATCTTTTTAATTTTTCTTTATCCACATTAATAAGGGCAATATATTCACTAGAGTGAATTTGTCAAGAATGTTGATTTAGATGACCATAATGATTGAAGACCACAGTCATGGTGTTAAAGGAGACTCAAGAAGAAGATACGGGTATGAGCTTTGGAATGGTCCCCGCTTTGGAAATGTTCTAGTTTAAAATATGTTTAATGCAAGCAATAAATGTAAATATGAAATTTACATTCAAAGCTAGAGAAACAGATTTTTGGATTCCTCTCCATTGTTTAGTAGTTGAATAATGTAATAAAATTATTAAAAGAGCATTTGTAGAAGAATAAAATATTCGAAAACCTGTAATATGTTTGAGATTATTCACAGATATAAATTAATAAGATAAATGGAAAGATAATTAGGAGATAAGATTGATAATGTATACAAATGAATAATTTTATCAAGCAATATCTAAGGATATAACTAGTATGATGACTAAAAAGAACTTCAAGGTAAGTGATACATGACACATGACACATATGACCATCTTGACTATATTGGAATTCTCTAGAATATTATATGGATGTATAGAGATTCATTATGAGAAATTGACTCACATAATTTTCCCCCCCAAGAAGTTATAAACTAACATATAATATGGGGTCCCAGGAAAACCAATGGAATAGTCTGAGAACTGCTACAAGTTCCAGTGCAAGGGCAGAAGAAGGATATTTTAGCTCAGCAGTCAGGCAGAGCAAGCAAATTCTCCCTTTTCCATCTTTTTGTTCTATTAAGGCCCCCAATGAACTGGATGATAACCACCGGCATTGTGAAGGGACATCTGCTTTATTCAGTCTACCAATCCAAATGCTAATCTCATCCAGAAACACCTACAGACATGCCAGAAATAAAGTTTTACCAAATATCTGGGCATGTTGTAATCCAGTCAAAATGATATGTAAAATTAATCATCACATTGACATACACCTATCAAATACAAGGTGAATTCCATGTTTGCAATGACAAGATTCAATAAAAATCTTGTTAGTCAACTTGAATGCATAAAGTCCAGGATTCTAGCTATTATTAGAAATATTATGTAATTATTCAATTTGTTAATTTGACTAGATGCACATAAAATTAAAATAACATAAAACATACCAATTGTAAATATTGTTTATCCACTCTCGCAAAGGCATCAGATGAATAGAACAATTGATTTGTAATATTTTCTTTACACTTGTGGACAATTTTTCTCAGGGACCCTGTTATCGTTATAGCTTTTGATTTAAAAAGATCCTGATAGTCCTGCACTGATTAAATTAGGGTTAGATGTGAAATGCTTTTGGACATTTGGGGATATGAGGAAGTCCACTGAGATGCCCATGGGAAAAAAAAAAAAGGAAAAGAATGTTCTTCTCAAAGAGGAGAAAGTAACATGATAAAAGGGCTCCTCTCCTTTTTCCTGCTTTTGGACACAGGTATCTGAGAAGACATCTGCCTAGAGCAATGGCAACCATGTTAACTGTATGTGGCTTCCTCTTTTGCACCTCAGAGAGTTTAAACCTGAAAACAAAAATTAGAATATTTATAAATTACAAAAACATCCAAGAACTTAGATCCTTGATAAGTCACAGGCAGTTTCCAGGTTACAGAAAGAGATAGGTTTTGTAGGTTTATTCTTAAGTTGAATTTGTGTGTAAGTTAGAAAAGTTACCTTTACCCATTACCTGTAATATCCTCCCTTCCTAAGTGCCAGGTGCACTTCAGTTGGATGCTTTCAACTGGGGACTGCCTGTATTGAGCCACCAAACTACAACTGGTACGGAGACCTCATGTCACTTTGTCATCAGGGTTAATAGACATTTGTATTGTTTTAGTCGCTTATAGTCAGACAGTCTCTTATCTCCAGCTCAAAATATTTTAAATGTTGCAATAAAACAGGACAAAACATTAGCAAAGAGGTAGCAAGCTTGAGTTAGGTGTGGTTTAATATTAGAATCCAAGTATTTTCAAATGAGAGACTGCAGCAAGAAAATAAAGGTAGGTGATATTCAATATTAAGCAACTATAATTCTGTAGGTTTATGAAGCATCCTAGTTCATTTTCTGAGTAGTTTCTAGGATAAGTAAATCATAACCACCTATAAATTATTTTTATTTATTTTTATTTATTTTTGAAAATTCTTGTTAAAATGACAATTTATTACCATCTTCACATTCAATTCCAATCCACACGGATCTGTGAATCTACATTTCAAACAGAAACCCCAAGGGATTGTTGTGTAAAGTTAGGGCTGGTAAGAGATAATATACCTAGAATATTCTTGCTATATTTCTAGCCTTTCTTTTCATCTGCTAGGATTCTAATCCCAGTAGCTCCACAAAGGGGAAGCTAGAAATGGATCTGGGCATCTCATGCAAAACACTTAAAAAGGCTGGAAGTTAATAGACACATGACTACCTAGGGCTTTACTAGAGACCAGATCTATATCACAGACTGACAGGCTGAGCTGGTGATAATCATCCTGCTCTAGAGGTACTTGGCTTGCTCAGGAAAGGTGAGGTGCTAAACTTCAACTGGGGCTACAATTTTTCCTACTTGAAGACACTAAAACCAGTTACAAATAGAAAGGCAGCAGAAATGTCAAGCAAGATGACATTTGAAAAGAAATGCATGTGTTTTGCTATTAAATACATTGAAGACCCAACTCAAACAAATGCAAAACAGTGACTGAGGCAAAATCAAGATCAAAATAAAGAAAGAATGGCACGTGTGAGAGTGGGATGACGCCTTCAAGAAAAAGCGGAATAAGAAGAGAGATACAGAACAGTGAATAGGAAAGCACTATTCCACTATCAACAACACAATTTCAGTACTTTACTTCTCAAAGATAGTGTTTTTATAATTAAAGTTGGCTAATAATCCACTAAAGTATTTTATATTATTGTATTTTTTCAAGACAGAGTCTCATTCTGTTGCTTGGGTTAGAGTACCATGACCTCAGCCTAGCTTACAGCAGCTTCAAACACCTGGACTCAAGCAGTCCTCCTGCCTCAGCCTCCAAGTTACTGGCCACCATGCCTGGCAATTTTTATTTTTAGTAGATATGGGGTCTGGCTTTGCTCAGGCTGGTGTTAAACACCTAAACTCAAAGGACCCTCCCACCTCAGCCCCCCAGAGCTCTAGGATTATAGATATGAATCACCATTCCCAAACTGTTATTTTATTAATATAGAATAATTTGTGGTAGGTATTCATGTGAAAGGAAAAGACTACTGCTACAGTCTACCATCTATGTCAGAAAAAAATATCTGATTGACAATAAACACATTCTCAATATCAGCAACTCAACAATAGGCAATTTAAATATTTTAAAACTTGTCTTAAAAATAATTAAAATTTTCCCTTCAGTAACTGAGGTCAGGAAGGTCCCTACAAGGAAGAAGACCTTGGCTTTCATTGTTCTTCTTAGAGTTTCTTCAACTCTCCCTCACAGAGGCTCCTGGACAAAATGGCTTGACCCAAGAAAAAGTAATTAAAATTTTAAAGCACATGAAAGAAAGGTTAGAAACATAGCAAGAATATTCTAGGTAAAGAATGGGATGTTAATGTTTTTCCTAATTGTAGCAGGCAAACAAATATTAACCTAATTTTTCTATCCAATCTGAAGGACATATGCCCTCCCTGTGAAGATAACTACTCTTGTGAGTTTTTATATGATAATTGATTTATGAAATGATGCATCCATCCTTGCATTGTTTATTCTCACTCACTATCCTTCCTCATAATGCAGGATATCATAGTATCATAATCTGTGATTATTTTAGTTTTATGAACATGATAATCGGTGACTACTAATATTATATTATTCCACTCTGTTCTTCTATATTTTTTAATCAGGAAATTTATTTAAGACAGAAATTGAAGCATTCCAGATTTTTCAGAAATGCAGAACCCCTTGCAATTTCATTCTTCTACACAGTGCTTAGTTCATGACTATCACTCAACTATTCAGGACAAAAATACTGTTGCTCGATAGAGTCTCTGGGATTAGAGTATACTTTTGAAACATCAATATATGCAGGCCTTTAAAATGGATTAAAAACAGACTTGATTGTAGTGATTCCATTGCAAAACAATGGGCCATCTGTTTCATTAAGTCTTTAGCAGTTCTCAGTCCTTACTCCCTCTTGGCTAAATCTATTTTTGTTGCTTTTGTATTTTTCCCCCCAGAATTGTTGAGTTTCAGCCAGCCTAATACACAGCACTCTTCAAGAGTTGTTTGCTTGCTGAATAGCTGAGCATCAGCTGGCTCAGGCACTGAATCACTACCAGCACGTTATTGCCTCCCTCCTCCCCACCTTATTTAGACTTATTTAGAAGTCTATTTTCTCCAGTAGTTGGAAGCAGCTGCCATAAATTTGAACCAAAAAGATTTTTATATAATATAATGCATTATAAAATGTATAAATACCTAATACATGTGTATTATATATGCATTTGTATATGTATGTATAATAAAGTAATGTCTTTTTTTATTATAATTTCAATGTCCTAAATATTCCATGTTTGACATCATTGAAAACTGTCACCAAAACAATGCAGATACTGCAGATACTGTGCCAGATACTGTTGACTGTCTTTTCACCATTCCACCCACCACCTTTTTTCTTTCCAATGAGAATCCTGGTTTTATTTAGTCACCCATTTCTGTTAACTTAGTCATTTTCTTCTGGTTTCACTCCAGAGGAGGTGGCTATGATCAGATCTCAATGACTGACCATGTTTTGCTAGCTTATTTTACAAAGAAAAAAGAAATGAGTCAGTACTAACTACTCATTCATATGCTCAAAATCTATCCATTGGATCTTACTGTGTACCAGACATAGTCCTAAGCTTTCTCAACTCTGGGGAGTAACTTCTGGGGAAAGTTCTCTTCACAGTACCACATTAATAAATTCCATGTGTGATGATACATATATCTAGATAGTATGTAAGGACAGTGATAAAAGAAGTGAAACCTTAATGGAAGGATAAGACAGATGGCTTCAGAAAACAAACTCTCTTATGATGAGTCAGGGCTTGCTATATAGATAAGGGAGAAAAGTCCCCATGTCAGGCAAAAGGATCATTCACCATCATAACAGGGCATCATGACAGAGTGCATTGGGCCAACTGCCTATAATTCAATGAAAATGTGGCATATGGTATAAGAAATGAGTGGCCATGAGTTATGCCTGAATTCAGATCCCGGAGGACTCTGTACAACAAGCAAAAGGAATTTGTCTTTGTTCTGAAGATTTTTAGGCTGGGCATGGGTGAAAGTGTGAGATAGGATTGATAATCTACATAGATCATTTCATTACCACTCTGAAAGACACACCAGTCACAAGTTATGATATAGGCACAGAATTTGTTTTTACTACTCAGAGAAGAGAAAATCACAAAGGTAGTATCATTGAAGATACAGAAGAGAGAAACAACTTAAACAATGTGGGAGGTAAGATCAAAAAAGTTGGTAAAGTACATGTAAAACATTAGGAAAATGGACAGGGTGAACTTGTTCAATCCTGTAATCCCAGCACTTTGGGAAGAGGAGGTGGGAGGATTGCTTGAGGTCCGGAGTTTAAAACCAGCTGGGCAGAATACTGAGAGCTCTACAAAAAAATTAAAATTATCAGCCAGGCATGGTGGTATGTGCCTGCAGTCCAAGCTACATGGAAGGCTAAGGTAAAAGGATTGGTTGAGTCTAGGAGTCCCTAGCTGTGGTGGACTGTGATCATGCCATTGCTCTCCAGCCTTGGCAGCAGAGCAAGACTCTGTCCCTTACCCACCCCCCAAAAAAATTAGGAAATTACTATTTTTGTATTAAATTCTCATTTTTACATTAAGCTATAATGATATTGTGGAGCCATTAGCAGAAATTTTAAAATTTGCAGGAGGAGTAGATTTGTGCAGCATAAAAATTGCTTTTCTTTTTAGACATAGTGGTTTTAAGATACCTGTAGTAGATTTCAATAGACAATTGGACACACAGACTTGAAGTTCAAGAGGAAGGTCCATGTTGGAGATAGAATTTAGAGTTCTCAGAATAAATAGTTATAAATCCAAAAGTGATTGGATGTGTCCAGGGAAAGGTCAAAGCCAGAAGAGGATACTGAGGCCAGGAAACTCTGTACTGAAGACAGACATGGGGTAAAAAGAACAGACATTCCAGGACAAAGCAGCAAGATTAAAAAAAGGACAAAAATCATTTAAGGATAAAATAATCATCATTTAAAAATTACAAATGGAAATTACATAAAATTTAGGGATAGTATCATTGAGTAGTATGATTGATACTCATTATCAGTTCTAGAAATGGAAGTGTTTTATATGAAAAGTTTAAAGGTGATAAAAAGGCAATTATTAATTTGTTATTGTTTTTAATCTGCTGTCTAAGGTAAAGACAAAATGTAAAATAAACTTTTTTATTCTCATGTGTATTTCACATGATACCTGACTTCAATCTATCTATATTTCTCTTACAGTTTTTATCAGTATCTACCTGGAGTTATAATGTTCTCTATACATGTTTTTCATTTCAGATATCTTTAAATATTAAAGTAAGGCCTATTACTTTCCTTTTAAATTTTTTACTGATCAATAATAATTGTACATATTTATGCAGTGCATATGATATTTTGATACATGCATCTATAATGATCAAAACATGATAATTAAGTTATCTGACACCTTAAACATTTATTATTTCTTCGTGTTGAGAACATACTCAATCTTTTCTTCTAGTTATTTCATAATGTGCAATACATAATTTTTAGATCTACTTACCCCACTGTGCTATTGAACACTAGAACCCATTTCTTCTAAATGTATTTTGTGTATCCAATCTTTCCTTCAACCCCTTATCTTCAACACACTTCCAAGTCTCTGGTAATCATCAATCTACTCTCTACCTCGGGGAGATCAACTTTTGCTACCTCTTGCATATGAGTAAGAATATGCCTGGTTTATTCCATTTAACATACTGTCCTTCAGTTTCATCAATGTTGTTGAAAAACACAGAATCTCATTCTTTTTAATGGCTTCATAATCCGTGTGTGTGTGTGAGTGTGTATACACCACATTTTCTTGGTCCATTTATCCATACATGAACACAGATAATTCCCTATCGTGACTGTGGTAAATAATATAGAAATAAATGGGAGTACAGATATCTCCTCAATTCACTGCTGCCTTTCTTTTGAAAACATACCCAGTGGTGAGATTTCTGAATGAACTGGTAGATACACTTTCTAGATTTTTGAGAAACCTTCTACTTTTTTCCATAGTGGCTGTACTAATTTATATTTCCACCGAGAGTACTAACACCCCCACATCCTTGCCAGCATTCGTTATTTTTTGCATTTTTGACAATAGCCATTTTAACCAGATACCTGAGAGTGGTTTTGATTTGTATTTCCCTGATGATTATTGATATTGAGTATTTTTTATATACTTGTCATCCATTTGTATCTCATTTTGTGAAATGACTATTTGATTGGTTTGCACATTTCAAATTGGATTGTTTGTTTCTTTTACTATTGAGGTGTTTGAATATCTTAGACATTCTGGTTATTGATCATTTGTCAGAAGAATCGTTTCTAAATATTTTCTCCGATTCTGATGGTTGCTTCTTTATTCTATTGGTTGTTTCCTTTGCAGTTTGGAAGATTTTAAACTTGTTATAGTCCTATTTCTCTACTATTTTCCAGGCTGACAGTGCTTTACAGGTTTTACTACCCAAAACTGCTGCTCAGACCAAATATTACTCCAATGTTATTTTCTCATAGTTTCATAGTTTTGAGTCTTATCCTTAAATGTTTTATGCATTTTAATTTGCCTTTTACATATGGTGAGAGATAGGAGTGTGTTTTCATTACCGTATATAGAGTTTCCCAAGTACCACTTAATGATCAGACTGTCTTTCCCCCAATGTATGTTTGTAGTGACCTTTGTCAAAAGAGAGTTGGCTGTAAAGATGTGGATATTTCTCCAGGTTCTTTCTGCAGCATTTATCTATGAGTTTGTTTTTATGCCAGTACCATGTTCTTTTGGTTACTCTAGCTTTGTAGTGTACTTTGAAGTCTGGTAGTGTGATGCCTTCAGCTTTTTGTTTCTTTTTTTCAAGGTCCCTTTTGCTATTTGGGGTCTTTTGTGATTCCATATGAATGTTTGTCTTTTTAATTTCTGTAAAGAATGTGATTGGTATTTTCATAGGCGTTGCATTCAATCTGTAGATCCCTTGGGTAATACTGATACTTTAAAAACATCAACTCTTCTAATGCATGAATATGAGAACTTTTCCATTTATTTGTATCTTCTTCAATGTTTTACAGTTTCATTGTGAAATCTTTCACTTCGTTGGGTAAATTAATTGCTAGGTACTTTTTATAAGTGATTACAAGTGGGATTGCTCTCTTAAATTCTTTTTCAGATCATTTGCTATTAGTGTTTAGAAATTCTACTGAGTTTTGTATGCTAAGTTTATATACTATAACTTGACTAAATTTGTTTACTAGTTCTAACAATTTTGGTTTTTTTTTTATTTTTTTTAATGGAGTCATTATGTTTTTCTGAATATTGGATCATGTCCCTGCACAAAGATATTTGACTTCTTCCTTTCTAATTTGGGTACTCTTTTTTTTCTTTCTCTTGTGTAATTGTTCTGCTTAGTATTTTCAGTGCTGTCTTGAATAAATGTAGTAAACGTGGACATTCTTGTCTTATTCTAGATCATAGAGGAAAGGCTTTCAAATGTTCCCCATTCAGTATTATGTTAATAGTGGGCTTGTCATATATGGCCTTGATAAACTGAAGCATGTTCTTTTGAGGTATGCTCTTTTTATATGAATTTTATTGACAGTATTTAGCATGAAAGAGTGTTGGATGTTACTGAATTCTTTTCAGTATTTGTATATGTTGAACCATCTCTTCATCCCTGAGATGAATTCTAGCTTACTATGATGAATGATCTTTTCATTTCTTGTTGTATTTACTTTCCTATTACTTTGTTGAGACTTTCGCATCTATGCTTACCACGAATGTTGCTATGTAGTTTCCTATTTTGGTTGTGTCTCTGTCTAGTTTTGATATCAGGCCACTGCTAGCCTTATAGAATGAGCTTGGCAGTATTCCCTTCTCTTCAGTTTTGTTGAAGAGTTTGGCTGGAATTGGTATTAATTGTTCTTCAAATGTTGCTAGAATTCAGCAGCAAAGCCATCGGGTCCTAGTCTTTCCTTTGATGGAAGACTTTTTATGCTACTTCAGTCTCACTATTGATTTGTTCATGTTGTCTATTTGTTTTTCTAGTTCTATCTAGGTAGGTTGTACCTATCCAGGAATTTATCTATTTTATCTGTTATCCAATTTATTGGCATATACTTGTTCATAATAGTTTCTAATTATGCTCTGCATTTTTGTGGAATCAATTATAATATCTTTTACATATCTGATTTTATGTATTCAGGTCTTCTCTCTTTTTCTTTTTAGTCTTGCAAAAGTTTTTAAATTTTGTTTGTTGCTTTTAAAAAGCAACATATTTTGTCTCATGAATCTTTTGTATTGTTTTACTTTAAATTTCATTTATTTCTGATGAGATCTTTATTATTTTTTCTACTAATTTTGAGTTTCAGTTGTCCTTTCTTATCTAGTTCCTTGAATTCCATCATAAGTTTGTTTATCTGAAGTCTTTCTACTTTTTTGGTGTAGGTGTGTATTGATGCTGACTTCCTTCTTAGAACTGTTTTTGCTGAATATCACAGGCTTTTGTATGTTGTATTTTCATTTGTCTAAAGGAATCTTTCAATTTCTTCTTTAATTTCATATTTGACCTATCTATTTTTTAAGAACATGGTTTAATTTCCTTCCATAAATGGTACAGTTTCCAATGTTCTTTCTGTTATTAGTTTCTAATTTTATTCAATTGTAGTCAAAAAAAGACACTTCTTATTATTTGGATTTTGTAAAAGTTGCTAACACTTGTTTTATGATTTAACACATGGTGTATCCTTGACGATGTTCCATGTGCTGTTGAAAAAAATTGTACATGCTTCAGTTTATCAGATGGAATGTCCTATAAATACATGCTAGATCCACTTGTTCTGGAGTTCAGTTGATCTCTCTTCTTTCTTTACTGATTTTTCTGTCTTGATGATGTGTTCATTACTGAATAGAGAGTATTGAGGTCCAATATTATTATACTGTATAATAATATATATGTAGACAGCATTTCACAGCCATCAATCTCTCCTTTTAGGTTTATTGATATTTGTTTTATATAAATGGGTGCTCCAGTGTTTGTGCACATATAACAATTATTATATTCTCTTGTGTGAACTATTATACACCAGACAATGGGATATTAACTGTTAATTACAAACAACCTGTCAAACCATAAAAATACATGGAACAAATGAAAACTAAAAATTACTAAGTAGAAGAAGCCAATCTGAAAATAAATACATACTTTCATTACTACCAAATAGATGTTTCATTTCTTGAAACTGATGCAATTAAAAATGGGAGCCAGTAAAGAAGAATTTACAGAAATAAAACATATTTTATAATTAAAAATTTAGAAATGAGAAAATCTAAATTTAAGAAAATTTCTAAGAAAATGGAACAAATATAATAAGATAGATAATACAAAGCAAATGTTAGGATTGATTTAAGAACTTTTTTTTCATTATTTTATTTTTTTAAGAGAATAAGCAAGTTCATGGGCATTTGTTTCAGTCTTGATATTCATTCTCTTGGCAGGATAATAATTGATACCTTAATTGACCTCATTAATCAATAGGGACAATTAGAACAATGCAAGTGGAGGACATTTGGCTATGCAGCTTGTCTGAGAAAGACGGGAAAGTCACCACATCTCGCGAGTCAGAACCGGACACTTCCATGGGTGACTGACTCCACTCTAATCCACCTGCTTGGGTCCCTGCAAACAAAGCGGTCACAAGAAATCTCTAAGGAAAGTTAAAACTTAGTGGCCTTGTTTTATCTGGTCTTGACAGGGTTCCCTTATTACTGCAAGGCTCTGCCTGCCTTGAAGCCTTCTTCCTTTAGGCTTCTGTTTTTTGAGCCTTTGTTCCTTGAGAAAAACAGGTTTGCCTTGCTCTACCTTGCTCTAGAGATTTCTAAAAAGGCCGGCAAAAATACTACTTTAATAGAAAAACTTCTTAAAACATAATTAAGAAAGTACGCTATTTCCAAGCAATCTCTGGTGAATCTTTTGATCAAGTGGAGTTTGTCTGCAAAGTGCATTATCACCCTCACTCCCTTTTGAAAATAGTTACTGGGTGGGAAAGGAGGAAGATGTGACAGAAATGGAATATCCTAGTTTCAACGAGGCATTTATAAATGCACAAGAAGGGGAGAGGTGATGGAGCTGGACTCCATCATGACAAGACTGCTTGCTTGTTGGCTCAACCACTGTACACAGAGCTCAACTGGGACTAGGGCTGGAGTGGCCTGCAATTGAGCTAACTCCTAAGTCCTGCCCTGCCCACTGTAATTTTTTTAATAATTTTATTAAATCATAATTGTGTACATTGGTGCAATCATAGGGCAGAATGTGCTTCATAAACAATCAGAAATATTTTGATTGTACTGTTAGAGATAGCCTTATTGGCATTTTCTTGATCACTATATAAAGACATTGATACTCCACATTTAATAAGTTTCACCAGTACCCTTCTAAGATGCACTGTAAGTGTGATCCCACCAACCACCCTCCCTCCACCCATCCTCCCCCCTGCCCTCCCCTCCCTTTCCCTTTTCCCTGTATTCTTGTGATATAATTGGGTTTTAGCCTTCATATGAAAGCTATAAATTAGATTCATATTAGGGCTGAGTACATTGAGAAAAACATTCTTAAAGTAGTTATGACACCGTTTTTTAAATGAAAGTCTCATTTCTTTAATTATAAAACAATTGTTTAAAAGTACCGTGTGGCCCCTCTAGACCATTGTAGGCACTCTGCATGAAGTCCTGCTCCTGGGAAGTCAACAGAAGGCTGAGTCTGAGCAGTGGTACACCAACCACACTCAACCACACAGGCACCTCACTTTCTGCAAAAGGTGTGAGAAGGCATTAACCCAGGAGTCACAGAGCACAGTCTCTCATATTTCTTGTAGCTCCCCAATAATGAAGTGCTGGTCAGCCTGTGCACGCTGGGGCAGCTTCTCCTTACAAAAACTGCTTTCTCATGAGCCACATCTCCCCAGCGTGACCTGGGATCTACGTAAAATTTCTTGCTATGACACATATATCACCGCATTACCCTCAGGTTATAAAATGCCTGGTAGGCATTATATAGGCATTATACCACAGCCGGATTAGGATGACCAGTCTGTGAACTATGCTCTCCCACAGGACCATTTATTTATCTGATCTTGGCCCACCACGAGCAATGTGAAAAGAACATGACCTTTAGAATCAAACAGACTTGGAATCAAATTCTGGTTCTGCCATTATCAGTTATTTGACTGTAGACAACTTGCCCAAATTACCTGGGTTTTGGTTTACTCTTTCTGGGAATAATGACACCTACACAGACACGCAGCACCTACCTGTAGGTCTGAGGCTTGTCGAAGTGCTGCTCGTGGTTGTCAACACAGACAGAGTTCATTGCACGAGCTATAGTGTGTTTTGTTTGTTTCCTGTTGTGTGGTGTCTGGAACACTGCTTCTCAATGCGTCCTCAAGACTTCCTCGGTATTAAGAATACTTTTCTTCCTTTTTCCAGTTCTTAATAAGCAGAGGATATAACAAGGTTCTCAGCTTTCACTAAACACCAAAATCAACTGTAGAGCTGTGTCCAAATACCTATGCCTGGGGCCCAATTCCTAAAGACTCTGAGAAGAGGTCTGGGGTGTACCCAATCCTATGAGCTTTTCTGTTTGGTTGGTTTTTAGAGAGGATCTCTCTGTCACCCAGGCAAGAGCATGGTAGGATCATCAATAACTAATCTCACAGCAACCTCAAATGCCTGGGCTCAGGCAATCCTCCTGCCTCAGCCTCTCAAGTAGCTGAAACCACAGGTAAATGGCACCACTGCCAGCTAATTTTTTTTTTTTTATAGAGATGCAGTCCTGCTATGTTGCCAGGCTGATCTTGATCTCTTGACTTCAAGTCATCCTCCCATGTGGGCCTCCCAAGGTGCTGTGTCCAGTGCCTGTGAGATTTTAGTAAACTCTGTAGATAACTGTACCTCACCCTAAATGGTTGAGAATTATTAGAGTGGAAAATGAATGTGCTCTGCTGTAAGGATGGAGGTGGCCCAGTCTGTGTCTGCATCTCTGTACATTCAAAACATGCTCCATAACAGCCAAAAGTAGAACCCCAGAAATAAACTTTTATGCCCAAAAGGGAGTTTTAGAAATCATCTAGTTGGAACATTTTCAATTATTTTTCAGTCATGGAATCCTTTGTTAAAGAAATGGTTCTCAAAACTGTTTTATATTTGTTTTGGTTTTGGTTTTGGTTTTTGCCCTAAGCTATTTACTGGAGCAAAAAACTCACCTACCTCGTCCTCCCATGCCATTTTTCTATTTTTTTTTTTTTGACAAAAAAAATTGATTCAATGAGATGTTATTTTAAGACTATGTATATGAGGGGGTCACGTACACACCTCTGCCTTAGCAACAGGTTATTAAATATTCATTATTGAACTTCAAATATATCAGTCTAAATTCCAATTATTGCGAATTATAGGTCAAACATAGTTTTAATATAAATACAAGTTAATATAAATCACTAACTTAGGTAAAATCTTTGGCTAGAGCCCAGAGTACAAATATGGAGCTGCCACACTAGTGGGAGAGGATAGCTAAACCCCTCTTGCTGACCTCGGCCCTTCCCCACTCCCTCAGTGGTCCCCAAGGGGGCCCCAAAAAGCCCCTAAGGAATCTGGTAGAGGGGAGGAAAAAGATAGTCTAATATTACCATTTTCAGTCTGATGTATATTTTTTCTCTCCAAGTAAACTATACAGAGTAGTAAATTATAACCATAATATTTCACAAAAAGTATGGAATCCACACCAAAAAAATGAGTTTGTATGCATTGAATATTCAGTAACCTTGAACTAAGCCATCTTGAGGGGCATGCATCTCATCAGTGCATAGTCTTGCCAACAGCGAAGGAACATTCACAGTCCACTAGCTAAGGCTCCTTCTCCCCTGTAGTTCTAGAAGGACACTGGCCACTTTTGCCCCTGACCTTCCATTTTCTGTTCTTTCACTGCTGGCCGACTGCAGATCTGAATGGTAAGTTCTTCCTTTAGACATGGTAATATACTTAATCAGGTTACAGTCCAGTCTTGCTGATTCCCCTGAAAATCATTCTCAAAAGTGACTTTCATATGTTTGTCCCAGCCTGCAAAGCAAAGGCAGTTTTATTCTCCTGGTTTTCAAATTTGTGATTGCACTGTCCTCTCGCCCCCTCCCCAAAGAGATTCAGTTTCTGATCAAACGCTAGCCCCTGCCACAGCTGCTCCCTATCACACACGTGTCTAAAATCTCTGAGGGGGGCTTCAGAAAGGATGTCTTGCCTTCTGCACTTTCCTTGCTTTTTACCAGAGGGTGTTTTCCTGCATTTAAAACTACATTTCTTATGCTCGCTTCGGCAGCATATATACTAAAATTGGAACGATATAGAGAAGATTAGCATGGCCCCTGCACAAGGATAACACGCAAATTCGTGAAGCGTTCCAAACTTTTTAGCCTTCCTCAAGAGAACGGAAAGAGAGGAAGTTAACAAATTAATGGGACATCTTAAGCAACTAGAGAAGGAAGAACATTCCAACCCCAAACCAAGAGGGCAGGTTTTTAAAGGTCTAAATGCTCTGGTTGTCTCGTTGTGTTTGAGATACGCTAACAGACCTGCGCTCTCTCTGCTGCGTGGGCCTCCCAGACGCCCCAGCCGG
>CAUYON010053563.1:0-16098 GCA_963573935.1 Arctocebus calabarensis | reverse complement strand
CCATGGAATATTATGCAGCCTTAAAGAAAGATGGAGACTTTACCTCTTTCATGTTTACATGGATGGAGCAGGAACATATTCTTCTTAGCAAAGTATCTCAAGAATGGAAGAAAAAGTATCCAATGTACTCAGCCCTACTATGAAACTAATTTATAGCTTTCATATGAAGGCTATAACCCAATTATAGCCCAAGAATATGGGGAAATTGGGGGGGGAGGAATGGTGGAAGGAGGATAATTGGTGGGACCACGCCTATGGTGTATCTTACAAGGGTGCATCTGAAATTTACTAAATGTAGAATATAAATGTCTGAACACAATAACTAAGAGGGTGCCTTGAAAGCTATGTTAACCAGTTTGATGAAAATATTTCAGATTTTATAGAAAATCAGCACATTGTACCCCATGATTGCATTAATGTGCACAGCTATGATTTAATAAAAAGAAGAAAATAAAAACAAAAGAATAGAGTATGAATGTCATACCACAATGAATAAGTGAGGTGACAATGTAAGCATTTCACGTTATATATCAAATCAGTACAAAAATGCAATATACACAGTTATGATTGAATAAAGGAAAAAAATATCATGAAGAAAATAGAAATGGTTATGTGAAAATAAAATTCCAAAAAACAGAAACAATTAAATCCTCTTATATCACTATATACAATTTAGACAATGAAAATTGACACTTGTATCATACTTTCCAGTTTTAAGGTATTTCCCAGGTGTGATGCCATCTGATATAACCAATAGCCTTGTCAAATAAGATATGTTCCCTGTCTTACAAGTGACAAAATACATGTTGAGCAATTAAATGAGTTGTCTTGTTCACACAAGTACAAACAGGTAGATATTGAGTGGACATTGTTCTGGTGCCAAATCTGGGTGTGTATGTGCGTGTGTGAGTGCGCGTGCATGTGTGTGACAGAAAGAAGGAGAGGGGGAGAAAGAGAGAGATTCCCTTCCTGACTAGAGGGTAATCTCCTATCGGTATCTGTCATCTAAGGCAGTGAGTTTATCAAGTATTTCTTGTGCCTCTTATACTACAAAAGAGCTTTTAAATATAATTTATAAAGATTTAATTTTCTTCATAAAATAGAAGAAACAGAGAATAATCTTCAATTAATGTTATGGATTTCAATTAAGACCAATAGAAGAAAGATACATTTAGGTGGGGGAAGACATAAGGAATAAAGGTAAGATAATTTGTGTACAACTACATTGTGTCTTCGAAGAAGAAGAAAACTGTCACTGTTCCTAGAAATAGACAAAATACTATTCTAAAAGTTTGTCACTATAAGTTGTATTAAATTAAAATTCTATTTGTTTGGTGATAAGTTGTCTTATATTGTTCCCAAGCAACTGGAAGCTCCTTAGGGGCAGGCGTTATGTCCTTTATAGAAAATGGTTCATGTCCGCCTTTCACATATCTTACTCCTCATACAAATGCTGGGTACTCAGAATTCAATAACTCATTGTCAACTCAGAAATACAACAGATTCTCTTAATTGTTGGAAGATTCCAGAAAAATCTCCTTCTGAGGACACGGACTTCCTGCATCTGCCATTTTATAAAGGACGATCCCTTTGCTCACCAGATTCCCTAAGTTAATCAAAACCCGAAGGCCTTTAGTATAAAGCTAAACGATGAGCAATCATTGGAAATCAGGCATTTGGAAATTAGGCACACAAGCTTTTTCTGAAAGGTCAGTGCATAACCAGCTTTTAGAAGAATCTTTTGAAAAGATTATTGGCTATTTGAACATGGTCTATCACTCCTGAATGCCAAATCATACCCAGATAACTCCATAAACAGACATAAAGAAGGCCCAGAGGCCTTATCTCCCAAAAAGTCAGAGGCAGCAGAACACAGTTCTGTCCTAGGTAGTGTAGGTACATAACTCAAGACCCCAGGAGAGACCTTTTAGCTACCCCAATGAAAACCTATTTCCAGTTCCCTCAACAAGGCTCAGATATTGAAAATACCATTGTTGTCACCTATGCCACTTCCTCTCTAATAAACCTGAATCAGCAAGAAGCCACAACTCCTCCTCTGTTTTAGATGCCATCCCTTTCTTTGTAGGATTCTTATGGCCAAAAGTTCACAGTAAACCTTGATTTTTTCCTTCACTGTTTTTAAATGAGATTATGTAATCTCTATGAAGATCCATTCATTTAGGGGGAAAATTCAGCTTCTTTTTCTGCCTTTAGAATTAGAAACATCTGCTTTTAACCAAATGAGCACTCTTTTCATGTTTGAAAAGAGAGACCATACAACAGAATTGCAGTGTTTCTTAATCTTAGGGGTTACAGACCTAGAAAATCGGATAAGCGATCCTGTCTCGAGAAAAATAAAAAAGAACCTATGGACCTAATTTTCATAACAACACAATGCTAAAATATATAAGGCCCTTGGGATTCCTGCAGCACATTCAGGAATGCCTGTGGGAAAATGCAGGTACCCATACATTTGTGTTTTCATCAAACTTCATCAAACATTCTGTAGCCATTAAATCTGTATAAATATCTCTTTCTAGGGAAAGAAAAGTTGAAATAATTTTTCCCCCTCAATAACCTAAACAAATAATAATCTGCTTGACTGGTCAATTACACAGGCTTTGGGGTCAGGCAAACCTGTATTTGAATTCTGGCTCTTCCCCTTCCTAAAATGTCTGACCTTAGACAAAATGTTATTCAGCTCTACCTTACTTTCTAGATCTCTGAATCTAGAAGGGTTAATCTCACAGGGTTAATATGGGGAGTGAAGAAATGATATATGTGACATAATTAGTACAGGGATGAGCACACAGCTGCTAGCGCTCATCAACAAACGGCTGATAGCATCATCCCCATCCGAAGGAACAGTCGGGACTCAGTCGGATTGGAACATATTCATTCCAAAAAGACTGAACAGTCTTACAGGAAAATTGCTTGCAACTCTATGCAAAATAAAACAAAGCTAGGCATCCCCCTCCCCCACCGTGTCTAGTTGACTGTAACACTGATCTCAGGTTATAGCCCTACTCACAGCAAAGCAGGAGAGCTTTCTCCAGGAAGAGGCTTCACCTGTGCAGAGTCCCACACCTGCCCCTGAAGCCAGCAGCTCACCTGGCTTAATAGTCTAAGGAAAGGCTAAAGAATCATTTTGAGTTCATCTATCAGATATAGAAAAACCAATCTAGGCAGGTCAGATTCATCTCCATCTTTGGGGCTTAGACTATTCAGCATTTTAATGAAACCAGTAAGTATTGCAATGTTCATGATTCAATACAATAAATGACAGTAATGTCTTTTTTCTTTATTCTTCTATGGCTTTTCCCAAGGCGAAATCTGTCTTTGACTCATCTCACTTATCACAGTGCTTAGCCGTAAATAAATCCTCTAAAAGTGTTTAGAATCAGACAAAAAAAAAAAAAAAAAAAAGGAAGAGAGATACAAGAGAAAGAAGGAAAGAGGGCAGAGAGCATGTGTTCATTTGATCACTCATGAATATTTATTGAATATCTAGTATTCAATAGTGTATATCTAATACACTCTAAACTCTGTATTAGGCCCCAGAGGTACAATGATAGGTGGGAAAAGGTTATTAATCTAAATGAACATGCGTCGTTCAGCGCTTTTCTGTCTTTTTGTTTGATTGCTTCTTCAATAGGCATTAGGGAAAAAGAGAGAAAAAAAGTAGGAATAACTCTATTGCTATCTGTGCGGATAATCAGGGTATGATGGAGACCATTCACCATTCACCACACATCTGATTTTCTCTTACAGATTGGGTTCTGGCAACAAAGCAATGTCACAGAGACTACAGCTCCTCTTGTATCCCAGGGGGACCTTTTGACTAATGTCTAGCCAATTAAATATGGCCAAAAGTGATGCCTGCCACTTCCGGGGATATCTGCCAGTGAGATTTTGATTCTAGAACGATCACTAGAAACCCTGTGTTGAAGATGACAGAGCCTCTGTCACTTTGGGCCCTGCATGACTTTCTAGAACAGAACCTCACTTCCCTTCCTCTGCCTCTAACTGCTTAGACTTCAACTTAGTGAACAAAACCAACACTAACACACTTCTCTTGGGTTGGTTTGCTGAGATTTGCAGGTTCATTCATATAGCTCCTAGTTAATATCAGAAATTAGAAATCTAAATTCAGTTCTCAAATAGCCTGAGGTATGTCGCACATGCTTTAACAAGATTGAACAAACGGACCTGTCAAGGCTCTCATTTTTGAACTAGTATCCCAAGGCAGCCCAGTCACACTCACTGGAACAAGCTGAGCTGATGCTCCAGGAAGCTGTCGATGACATCATAGAAAGTTGGAAACATGATTGGTGTATGTTGCTGCAACTATGTGTAGGGTGGTCAAAGCAGGTATTATTGGCTTAAAAACATTTTAATGGGAAAATAACACAATTATTACATATTATATAAATTCCATTTGGTGGATAAAATCACTTCAAAACACTCTTTAATTGAGCTTCATTTGCAGATTTGAATCTAAAACTTGTAAATCAACACCCCTTTCAACAACAGGATACACTCTCCCTTACCCTCTTCCGTTCCATTTGTCTTACTACTGATAAGACTACTGCTAATTTATTCTAAAAATCTAGAAGAATTTAATGAATGCCATCTAGCTATGTACTTTTCACATATATAATTTATATTTAAATACTTTACATATAACAAACTTCAGAGTATGCCACATGTAAATCCTGAGATATATATTACCAACCTCACTTTATGAATATGAAAATTGATATTCATAAATTAACCCGACCAAGTTCACATATCTAGTCCATAGAAGACCTGAAATAATAGAAGACATACACTTAATATTTGCCATGTGTGAGGAACTCTGCTAGATATTATTGATTTGTTAATTTATCTTCATAACAATGCTAATAAATAAATACTATTATTGCCCTTTTACAGAGATAAGAAAACTGAGACTCAGAGAGTTTCATTGACTGATCTAAGATTACACATCTAGTTAGTGGTTGAACTAAAAGTTGGCTACAGACTAACTTTAACTTTCTCTTCTCCACGTCCCTATTGGCAACGGGGTACACCAATTTACCTTTAACTGAGGAGAACATGTAAGGTTCAATTTTGGAATAATGCAGGGTATGAGGCAAGTCATTTCTATCACAAAGTAACCTTTTTTAAAAAAGAATCCTAAATGTATAATAAATAGAAAAATAACATACAACAGATTAAATTGCATATGTAGTCTTATTACATCTAGAAAGCTAAACAGAACATAAAGAAATCTCCTCAGGGCTCGGCACCTGTGGCTCAGTGGGCTAAGGCGCCAGCCACGTACACCTGAGCTGGCAGGTTCGAATCCAGCCTGGGTCCACCAAACAACAATGACAGCTGCAACCAAAAAATGGCCGGGCGTTGTGGCGGCCACCTGTAGTCCCAGCTACTTGGGAGGCAGAGGCAAGAGACTCGCTTGAGCTCAGGAATTGGAGGTTGTTGTGAGCTGTGATGCCACAGTACTCTATCCAGGGTGACAGCTTGAGGCTCTGCCTCAAAAAAAAAAAAAAAATAGCACTTATAAGAAATCTCCTCAGAATCAGAGAGGTGAATGGCTGTGGAAACGTCAGTGAATTTGGCCACAGGAGGAGGAAGTTGGAAGGGTTACAAAAAGCTGCTGGTTTCAGGAGGGTAAAAAAAGTTCACAGGTCACATACCCATAAAATATTTTGCTGTTGGTAATTTTGTCTACCTACAGTGTGTTTCCTTTAACCTTTCGTTCCTTCATGTCCCTGGAACAAAACTCACTTTGATTTAATTTTTTTAAAAAAATTAGCAAAAAATACTTGAATAATAAATGTGTTCTACTTATAAAAGGCAATGAATGACAGAAAGTAAGGGCGGGTCACAGGTGACCAATAACACAAAGGTTTGTACAAGGATTCAAAAAAGGCTTTAAGAGCAATGAGAGACCATTAGGAGAATAATATTCTTAAAATAACAATGTTCTGATTAAAATGGACTAAAGGAAAAATTAATCAAGTGCCTATTTTAAAGGAGATGTTGATATTATATAAAAATAAAAGAAGCAAGATTTAATCATGGAACAATTCATCTGAATGGCTCACTGACACTTGACCATTAATCCATCCTCACCACACAGAGAATGGAAAGGATTGATCTACCTGACAATAAAAGGGTGTACTAGATACTTACCATATATTAAAAGAAATCTTTCCCCTAAAAAACCGTATCACTCAACAAATTCAGCACAGGTGACCTCAGCCAGAGCAGAAATGGGACTGCTATATCTGGAGTCCACAAACCCGGGCTAAAGTGACCACTCTGCCATTTTAGGCAGCGCGCTTAATCTCTTTTATTTTCAGTTTAAATAAAAATGAAGTAAGTGCAACTATAATTGATGCAGGAACTATGTGGTTCAGTCTCTGAGCTGTGCTTCATTCAGAACTGCAGTCCAAAACAAATAGAAATGCAAAAAGTAATTACATTCTGCCCTCAAGTTTCTTGAGGGATTTTAAAAGTAATCCAGTATGCAGTCTAGAGGAACACTATTTTTGCGTTTTGTTTTCCGACCCTGCCTTTATGCCCCTAGTAAACTGGTATGGTGCCTTACCTCTCAGAATTGCTGAGAAACTCCTGTCCCCCTTCTAGCCCGTGTGCTTGTGCCTCCGGCCCTATTCACCCATTCGCGTCCTCACTCACTTATCCATCGTTTGGGTTAACTTAGTCACAGTTCCATCAGGCATCACTCCTCTTTAGAAAAGATGAAAAGGGGGTGGGGGGAATTGGTGAGCTAGAATAAGAAAGGCATCTGTGAATGCATCTACACTGAGAATAACTTTTTATTCTATCACATGAAGCTAATAAGGCTTATTTTAAGATGGTTTTATAAATAGTAGACAAACAAATTCTGTACAATTTCTTGAAAGGAGAGCTTTTTGCTTGGGAGCATACTCGTCATATATATATGCCCTAATACTAACAGGTATTACTGACATTCCGTTTGGCCCTCTGGATCTGTTCTCTACCTTCTCTGGGAAGCTTATCAAATGGGAAGCACTGGGAGAAGGCCCGTGAGTGGAAATAGCGAGTCTGGAATATCAGTTTGTCCCTGACTCCCTCCCTGCCAGAGCTACCTTTTCTCCACCGAGGTTTGTGGGCTCTCCTCTGACTTATAGCCATGGTCTCTGCCTTGGTTCCAGTGGTCTAAGAGGGGCAATGGCTACCAGGGCATTTCTCTTTCCTTTACCGGCTTTCCTGCGCGCAAGCTTGTCCTGCCCACACCAAAGCAGATAGATCAACTCTTCTCAATAACTGACCTCATTTGCTTGGAGTTTTCCTGCCAGGATCTTAAGTGATATGAAAGGGAAATCAATTTGGGAGTTTTCTATCTGTGAATACCTTGACTCTCAGGCTCATCTGCTTTTTTCATAAACCCCACAGCCATAGAGAAGCAATGGTGCACAGAGGTGGTGGGTGGAAGGACTATGAGCAGGGAGCAGTCAGGACAGGGAGTTACACCGTGTCCGGACCATCCGTCCTTCATCTCCAACATAGGGTCTTATGCAATACAGGGTTAACATCTACAATGTGGAAAGAACTCAACTCTATAGCAAGAAAACAAATGATTTGATTAAAAAATGGGCAGAGGACCTAAACAGATATTTCAGAAAGGAAGACGTACAGATGGGCAACAGGGGTGTGAAAGAGAAAATGTTCACCATCACTAGTCATCAAGGAAATGCAAATTAAAACCACAGTAGGTGGCACCTCATGCCTGTTGGAAAAGCTATTGTCCTCGCAAAGACAAAAAATAAGTGGAGAAGAAGGAACCCCAGTCTGCTGCTGGTGCAAATGTTAATTAGTGCAGGCATTGTAGAAAACAGTGTGGAGGTTTCTCAAAGAATTAAATATAGCACTACCATATGAGCTGGCGATCCTACTCCTGAGCACATATTGAAAGTTAAGGAAATTGGCACATTGAAGAAATATCTGCTCTCCAATGTTCAAGGCGGCATTATTCACAACAGCCAAGATACGGAACCAACTTAGGTTTTCATCAACATATAAATGGTTAAGGAAAATAAGCCGTATGTACACAACATCATACTATTCTCTCAAAGAGAGAGAGGGAGAGAATAGGGAAAAAAGAAAACATGGATGAACCTTTTTGTTGTTGTTTGGCCGGGGCCAGGTTTGAACCCACAACCTCCTGTATATGGGGCCGGCACCCTACTCCTTTGAGCCACAGGCGCCACCCAACATGGATGAACCTTACAGATACTTTTTAAAGTAAAATACAGTCCAGGTTCAGGAAGACAAATGACCACTAAATCTCATTTGCGTGCAGAATCGAAAAAATTAATAAAAATGAACTCACAGAAGCAAAGAATAGACAGGGTGGTTACCAGGAGCTGAGACAAAGAGGAGAGGTGGGATTAGGAAGATTTTAGTCAAAGGATACAAAATGTCAATTCAGGCCAATAAACGCAAGAGATCTGCTGTTCCAAATGGTGACTAGAGTTAATAACGATGTATGGTACACTTGAAAATGGCAGAGAGTGGATTTCAGGTATTTTCACCACAGAAGAGAGAATTAATGAAATAATGACTATGCAGCTTGAGTTACACGTATTTTAAAAGATCGTCTTGCACACTGTAAACATATACAATTTTCTTGAATTAAAAAATAAAAAGCAAATAAAAAATGTAACCTTCTAGTGGCCTCTGTTGCTTTGCAGGTGACAATCAATGACTTAGTCGTGGTTTGTCCAACAGAAGGAACTGAAGGAAGTTTTTCTTTCACTCAAAACTGCCTCTGTACGTGAAGTCATCGACCGAAAGTGAAAGATTATTCCAAATGGGAAACAAAAGGAAGGGGAGTCCAGGTTCTGTGTGGGCAACAAGGCCTTTATTCCACCCGGGTGTGGATGAACTGAGCTCCAGAAGGAGGTCAGCACGTGAATTAAGGTGGACGGGGATTTAAGGGGTCAGAAGAGTGGGACATTCTAGGTGGGTGGGTTGATTCTACTTGGACAGGTCCACTCTATTTGAGTGGGTCCCTCCAGTGACTGTATCACACCGTACAACACAGTGGCTGAGAAACCCCTGTGGCTTCACCTTGGCTGGCTCCTTGTCAGGGTAGAACTGCTTATGATTTCTCAACTAAAATGTATGTCTAGAAATTTTATTAAATATTTTTGCCGTGTGATGTGGAAATATTCTCTCAAAGTTATTTGTGCCCCCCTGGACATTTGAATAATTGAAGAAAAGGAAGTTTAAGTAACATAGTTATGGTTTTCAAAACTCATTATTAAGGAAAGTAGATCAATATACTTCTGTATATTTATTTATAACTGAGTAGGACATGCCCAATTACTTGTGATTATGAAAAATAATTCAAAGCAAATCTCACCCAGTAGCTGGAGGGCTTTTTTTAACCAGAAAAGTGATTTGCCTGACCTACTCTCAGTAGCCAAATTTTTTTTTTTTTTTTTGTAGAGACAGAGTCTCACTTTATCGCCCTGGGTAGAGTGCCCTGGCGTCACGCTGCTCACAGCAACCTCCAGCTCTTGGGCTTAAGCAATTCTCTTGCCTCAGCCTCCCGAGTAGCTGGGACTACAGGCGCCCGCCACAGCGCCTGGCTATTTTTTTGTTTTGCAGTTCGGCCGAGGCCGGGCTTGAACCCGCCACCTTCGGTATATGGGGTCGGCGCCCTACTCGCTGAGCCACAGGAGCCGCCCCCATGGCATATTCTTTATCTTCAAACCTCTCTCTTATCTAACCCACTCTAAGTTACACTTCTACCCTTCCTCACATCTATAATTATCATCCTTAAACTAATGGCTATAGCTCCACATAACTCGTTATATTCAGACTCAACTCTCAAAGTTGTCTCAACAGGCCAACCCTCTATTTTGAACATATCAAGAAGGGAGGAATGTTAGATAATTGCAAAACTTCATCTCCCTATTCCCACTGAAAATTTCAAACTTATGGCCCGCCTCCCTACGGCTCTTCGCGCCAGAACGGTAACACCTTATTGGCTATTCTCCCATCCTGTCACTTCCCCTAACCGAGTCTATATAAGGTGCCCTTGTCTTTTCCTCTCTCTCTTCTCTCCCCACCCACTGTGTGTCTCGTGTGTGTGTGTGTGTGTGTGTGTGTGTGTGTGTGTGTGTGTGTGTGTGTGTGTCTCTCTCTCTCTCTCTCTCTCTCTCTCCCCCCCTCCTTCTCTCTCTACCTTCTCTCCTCTCCTCTCTTCCCCCGTTTCTCTCTCTCTCCCCTCTTTAATGCTGTTCTGCAGCTTCCCCCCGCCAATAAAGACTTTTTTGGTGTTCTGTGAGGTTTGTGTCGGTGGAGTGCCCCCCTTTCAGTAAGATGTATAACTGGCCCCATAACAAATTTCAATGACCCCTATATGTTTTTTCTAATCCTCTTCCTTAATTTACTTGATCTTTTGAGTTGTTCCTCAGAAATTGTGGATTTTCTTTTTCTTTTTTTTTTGCAGTTTTTGGCCAGGGCTGGGTTTGAACCCACCACCTCCAGCAAATGGGGTCGGTGCCCTATTCCTTTGAGCCACAGGTGCTGAGCCAAAACTGGATTTTCTATGAAACAGAGGAACTGAGATTCCGAAGGCCCCAAGGCAGACTTCCTGATGCCAAGATTAACCACCGCTCATACTCAGCCTCTAACCCACAAAAGCCCCTTGTTAGTTACACCACAAACTCCCCCAAAGCTCATGGCCCCTCTTTTATTTTATTTTAATTTAATTTAATTTTTTTTTTTTGAGTCAGTCTCACTATGTTGCCCTTGGTAGAGTGCTGCAATGTCACAGCTCACAGCAACCTCAAACTCTTGGCCTTAAGTGATTCTCTTGCCTCAGCCTCCGGAGTAGCTGGGACTACGGGCGCCCGCCACAATGCTGGGCTATTTTTTTTTTGCTGTAGTTGTCATTGTTGTTGTTTAGCAGGCCTGGACTGGGTTTGAACCCGCCAGCCCTGATATATGTGGCTGGCGCCCTAACCACTGAGTTATGGGTGGCAAGCCATGGGCCCTCTTTAAAAAGCCTCTATTCTCCATTAGTCTAAGAGATGGATCTGAGACAGCTTTCCCACTTCTCCTGACAAGATTCTATCTTATTAAAATTCCTTTCTTCCAATAGCCAGGCGTTGTGGCAGGAGCCTTGGGAGGCTGAGGCAGGAGAATCACCTAAACCCAGGAGTTGGAGGTTGCTTTGAGCTATGTGACGCCACGGCACTCTACCGAGGGCAATGAAGTAAGATTCTGTCTCTACAAAAAAAAAAAAATTCCTTTCTTCCGTGGTAATCCTCATCTCAATTAGACCTAAACTGAATCCCCCTCCCCCCCCACCCCGTGGTTTCAAAAACAAAGGCATGAGAATATATCTGGAAGCTCAGCCTCAGCAGTCCAGCTGTGACAGATTTTGTCTGTTTGTTCATTTAATCAGCTAAAATTTATGGAGACCAACAAGCCAACAAGTAACTTTTCCATTTCTCTTATAACTGTGGCACATAAAACCACTGACAGAAAAGCGTTTCGCTGTTTCAAATGTTTCTGGTGGATAAATGGTTCACGGAAAATACGTTGTTTAGAGAATAGTGAATTGGCTTATCAATTTCAAACTTACTACTTACATTTTGTAGATAATGTAATGAGAATTCATATTATCTCTTTTTACTGAAAAAAACCACTTGAAGTCCATATCAAGAAGCAATTTGAGCAAAAGTAAAACCATTCATGTAAATATATATATACTTATTTATTTTACTTTTTTTTTTTTTTTTGAGACAGAGCCTCAAGCTGTCAGCCTGGATAGAGTCCTGTGGTATCACAGCTCACAGCAACCTCCAATTCCTGGGCTCAAACGAGTCTCTTGTCTCCGCCTCCCAAGTAGCTGGGATTGCAGGCACCCGCCACAACGCCCGGCCATTTTTTGGTTGCAGCTGTCATTGTTGTTTGGGGGGCCCGGGCTGGATTTGAACCCCCCAGCTCAGGTGTATGTGGCTGGTGCCTTAGCCTGCTGAGCCATAGGCACCGAGCCTATTTTATTTTATTTTTGAGATAGAGTCTTACTATGTTACCCTCCGTAGAGCGCGGTGACATCACAGCTCACAGCAACCTCAAACTCTTGGGCTTAAGCAATTCTCTTGCCTCAGCCTCCCAAGTAGCTGGGACTACAGGTGCCCACCACAACACCAGGCTATTTTTCTGTTCTGCAGTTCGGCCTGAGGCCGAGTTTGAACCCGCCACCTTAGGTATAAGGGGCCAGGGCCCTACTGGATGAGCCACAGGTGCCACCCCCAGCTATTTTTTTATTATAGTTGTCATTGTTGTTTAGCAGCCTGGGGCCAGGCTTGAACCTGCCAACTCCAGTGTTATGTGGGCACCAAGCCCATGTAAATATTTTTATTTTAGTGAGCTATAATTCACATAGCATAAAATTTACCCTTTTAAGATATATGATTCAGTGCTTTTATAAATATATTCATAGAGTTGTACAAACATCAGTATTTAATTTCAAAACATTTTTATCACCCCCAAAAGAAATCCTAGACCTTTTAGCAATAACTCCTGATAACCCTTCCTTCCTGGCACAGCCAATCACTAATTTGCTTTCTGTCTGTATGGATTTGCCTATTCGGAACATTTCCTATAAATAGAATCATACAATATGTGACATTTTGTGACTGGCTTCTTTCACTTAGCATAATGTCAAAGTTCATCCATGTTGTATCATATTCGTGGGTCACTACAAAAGTTTTGAGACAGACTGTGTTATGGTCTATTACTTCAATTCTAAGGAACACAGGTGACAGTGTCCTTTCTGATTCACTCATGAAAGTTTCAAGTTGCTTGGTTTATCATATTGCTAGGAGGGCTTCTTTTGTTTCTGTCCCGGCAGAGTTTATGTTTCTTGTGTATCTCAAAAACCTTCATGATGACCCACGTATCGTACTTCATTCCTCCTCACTGATGAATAACATTCCGTTATATGGTTTTATTTATCCATTTATATATTGATGGACATTGGGTGGTTTCCATTGTTTAGCTATTATATATAATACTGCTATGAATAGTTGTATACTAGTTTTTGCGTGAACATACATTTTAATTTAACTCTGTTTAACATTTTTTTAAATTTATTTAATTAATTAATTTATTTTTGTAGAGACAGAGTCTCACTTGATTGCCCTTGGTAGAGTGCTGTGGCGTCACAGCTCACAGCAACCTCCAACTCCTGAGCTTAGGCAATTCTCTTGCCTCAGCCTCCCAAGTAGCTGGGACTACAGGCGCCCACCACAACGCCCGGCTATTTTTCTGTTTTGCAGTTCAGCTGAGGCTGGGTTTGAACCCGCCACCTTCAGTATATGGGGCCGGAGCCCCACTCAATGAGCCACAGGCGCCACCCAACTCTGTTTAACATTTTGAAAAACTGTCAAACTATTTTCTAAAGTAATTGCATCCTTCTACACTCCCACCAGCAGCTTATGAGAGTTCCAATATTTCCATGTTCTAGCCAACACAAGTTATTGCCTGTCATCCTAGTAGGTGAGAAATATTATTTCATTGTGGTTTTTATTTACATTTCTCTAAGGACCAAAGATGTTGAACACCTTTTCATATGCTTAGTATCCATTTGTATGTCTGCTTATAGAAATGTTTATTCTAATATTTTGTCCCATCTTAAAATTGAGTTATTTGCTTTTTATTTATTTTTTCATGAGACAGAGTCTCACTATGTTGCCCTCAGTAGAGTGCTGTGGCATCACAGCTCACAGCAATCTCAAACTCTTGGGTTCAAGTGATTCTCCTGCCTCAGCCTCCCAAGTAGCCGGGACTACAGGAGCCTGCCACAACACCTGGCTATTTTTTTTGTTGTAGTTGTCATTGTTGTTCAGCAGGCCTGGACTGGATTTGAACACTGCCAGCTCCAGTGTATGTGGCTGGTGCCCTAACTGATGAGCTCCAGGTGCCAAGCCTGAGCTTAATTGTTTTAAGCGAATAAAATATTTAGGTTATTAAAAAAATAATTTTGAAGAAAAATAAGTGAAATGACTTAAAATCCTTGCAGTGTTTCAGAATTTTTAGTAGAACCTTCATATGGAGGGCAATGAATTCAGAAGGTAACATACTTCCAGTTAATGGATAGGAGTGTCCAGGGAAAAATTCAACCTATGAATGATAAATAGGAAGATGATCACTCTTTTTTTTTTTTGAGACAAAGTCTCAGTGTCCTGGGATTGAGTGCCATGATGTCCTAGCTCATAGCACCCTTGAACTCTTGGGCTCAAGCAATCCTCTTGCCTCAGTCTCCCAAGTAGCTGGGACTACAGGTACCTGCCACAATGCCCAGATTTTTTTTTTAGAGACGAGGTCTTGCTCTTGCTCAGGCTGATCTTGAACTTGTGAGCTGAAGGAATCCACCCGCCTCGGCATCCCAGAGTACTAGAATTACAGGCTTGGGCCACTGCGCCAGCTTTTTTTTTTTTTTGAGACAGAGTCTCTCACTCTGTTGTCCAGACTAGAATACAGGGGCATTATCATAGCTGACTGCAACTTCAAACTCCTGAGCCCAAGAAATCACCCCACCTTGGCATCCCAAAGTGCTAGGATTACAGGCATGAGCCACTGTACTTGGTCTGGAGAACAACTCTTTTTTTTTTTTTTTTTTTTGAGACGGTCTCAAGTTTTCTCCCTGGGTAGAGTGCTGTGGTGTCACAGCTCACAGCAACCTCAAACTCTTGGGCTTAAGTGATTCTCTTGCCTCAGCCTCCCGAGTACCTGGGACTACAGGTGCCCAGCTATTTTTTTTGTTGCTGTTGTTGTAGTTATCATTGTTGTTTAGCAGGCTGGGGCCAGGTTCAAACCCACAAACCTCGGTGTATGTGGCTGGCACCCTACCCACTGAGCTACGGGCACCGCCCAGAAGAACAACTCTTGATGGAAAGCCAGTTCAGTGAGCCATCCAGGAGCAGAGGGAGTGTAATTGTTAGTTTTATGTGTCAACTTGGCTAGACTGTAGTGCCCATGTATTCAATTAAACACTAATCTAGGTGTATGTATAAAGATATTTTGCACATATGTTATCGCCTTACCACGTTGATTGTCTGGTGCTCAGGAGGAAGGCAATACACTAAGACAGCAGGGGTGACAGCAAAGAAAGAGTTTAATATTGCAGGTGTCATTGATTGACCCGTATAGTCAACTGAGTTTACGTAAAGGAAATTATCTTTGATAATGTGGGTGGGCCTCATCCAATAGGTTGAAGGGCCTGAAGAGCAATACTGAAGTTTCTCTGCGGAAGAAGAAACTGTGTCTGTGGACTGAACTGCAGCCTCAGCCCCTGCCTGAGCGCTTCCAGCCTGCGGCCTGCTCTACAGATTCTAGCCTCGCCAACTCCCACAATCACGTAAGCCAAATCCTTCAAATAAACCTTCTATCTTTACATATGTATATATCTCCTATTACTGTATTTTTGTTCCTCTGGAGAGCCCTGACTAATGTGGGGTGGAAAAGGACATCTTCTTCTCATAAACTACCCATTTAAAACTATTGGAAATACCAGCTTTGGGACTGAAGCTAAGAAGAGGGTCTGAGGGGAGGGTGTTGAGAGCCTCCTGTCTCAGAGGAAATAGCACCCCACATCCAGAGACGGGGGAGTGCCAATGCTCCCTGAACAATGCTCCATCTGGACCATCAGATGCATGAGGACTCATTTCTAGAAGCCCAAGTTTAGTCACTCTTTCCATTATTCTTCATGTCATCTCTCTGTGATCTCATCTTGAGATGAAGAGGTTTCAGCCTCTTGCACACTCAACTGATAATCAGGAGCTTTTCGTTCAAGGGAAATAATCAGCTTTGAGAAGCACAAATGATTCTGTTTCTTTTCTTTCTTTTTTTTTTTTGTAGAGACAGAGTCTCACTTTATCGCCCTGGGTAGAGTGCCGTGGCGTCACACAGCTCACAGCAACCTCCAGCTCTTGGGCTTAAGCGATTCTCTTGCCTCCGCCTCCCTAGTAGCTGGGACTACAGGCGCCCGCCACAGCGCCCGGCTATTTTTTTGTTTTGCAG
>CAUYON010053559.1:0-25688 GCA_963573935.1 Arctocebus calabarensis | reverse complement strand
TGCTTGTTTTATAAAATCATTGTGGTCTATGAGTTTATGATAGTTTGAACTTTGTTATTTAATTTAATTCATTGCTTAATTACTGTTTTCCTGTGAATGATTATACTGTGATTAATATGTTAGCATAGCAGAATTCCCAGATCGTTTTTTGTTTGTTGGGAGGATGGGCTTTGGTGGGGCAGAGTTAATACTTTGCATGAAATATCTTATTTCATAACAGTGAAATTGCTTTCTCTTTTGTCTTGTGATTTTTTTTGAGGTCAAATTTAAGTTTTTGTGTGAGTAGTACTATTATACCTATCTTGAGTGTCTTGCTTGTACTGTATCACATCATATCTTTGTTTAATTCTTAATAAACTGTTCACCTGTTAAAAAAAAATAAAAATAAAAAATAAAACCAGAAAAGGTATAAAAAGAAGGAAAGATAAAAAAGCAAAAATAAGCACAATGAATAAAACAGTTACAAAAATATTGATACATTAATCTAAATATATCAACAATCACTTTAAAATTGTATAGTATAGAACCAGGCATGGTGTCTCACGCTTATAATTGTGCATTTGGCAAGCTGAGGCAGGAGAATCCCTTAAGGCCAAGAGATCAAGACCAGCCTAGGCAATATAGCAAGACCCTGTCTCTTCAAAGAAAAACGAAAACAAAAACCCAGCCATACCTGTAGTCCCAGCTACTCAGGAAGCTGAGGCAGGAGGATTACTTGAGTCTAGGAGTTCAAGGCTACCGTTAGTTACGATCTGGCCACTGTATTCCAGCCTGGGTGACAGAATGAGACCCTGTCTCTGCGAGTAAAAAAAAAAGTATAATCTAAATATACCAATTAAAAGACACAGACTGTAACAGTGAATTAGAAAAAAAACCCAAATTATTTGTACAAGAAAACCACTTGAATTGTAAAGACATACAGAGTAAACATAAAGGAATGAGAAAAGATATACTAGGCTAACACTAAGCCCCCAAAAGCTGAATTTGCTATATTAATTTCACGTAAAGCAGGCTTCAGGACAATAGAGGAGAATGACATAGTGATAAAGGGATTAATTCTTTAAGAAGATACATACACATGTAACAGTTTTTAACTGGTATGCATCTAATGACAGAACATCAAAATGTATGAGGCAAAAAGAGAATTGCAAGGAGAAATAGACAAATCAGCACTATACTGGAAACTTCTACACTCTTCTGTTAGTAATTAACTGCTCTAACAGGGAGAAAATCATTAAGCATATAGTTGAATTGGACAGCACTATTAATCACCTGTGTTTAATTGTTATTTACAAATATTTATCCAACAATAGCAGAATACACATTCTTCTCGAGCTCATGTGGACCACATTCTTAAATAACATAGAACAGTGGGCACATTCATTCCAATTTGTAGAATGAGATGTTGCCCCCAAAAATTAAAATAAAAAAAAAAGAGAGATCATTTAGAGTATACTCTCATACTACCGTGGAATTCAACTAGAAATCAATAACAGAAAGCTGAAAAATACCAAAATAATTAGAGATTAAACAATAAACATATAAACATCACATAGGTCAAAAAGTCTAAAGAGAAATCTTTTTTAAATCTTTTTTTAATTAAAAAATTTTGAACTAAATGAAAATTAAAACACAAACTACAAAATCTGCAGGATGCAGTAAGAACAGTGCTCAGAGGTAAACTTGTAACATTGAATGCCTATGTCAGAAAAGAAAAAAGATCTAAAATAAATAATCTAAATTTCTGTCATGGTCCAATCAGCTGCTATAATAAAAAAACAATGAATTGAGTATCTTGTAAAACAACAGAAATTTGGTTTTATTTTGTCGTTTTAGAGGCTAGGAAGTCCAAGATCAAGGTGCTGGCAACGTTAGCCTCCAATGAAGGGGCCACTTCCTCCTAGATCAGCGGTACTCAACCTTCCTAATGCCGCAGCCCTTTAATACAGTTCCTGTGGGTCGTGATCCATAGGTTGAGAACCACTTCTGTTCTTTTCCTTTAAAAAACTTCCCTTCTTCCTCTGAACTGGCCTCCTCTCCTTTCCACAGACTATCACTCCATTTGTAGCCTTAACCCAACAAGCCCAAGAAGTGCCGCAGCACCAGGTAGCAGTGGCCCCTTCTCAAGTCGTTGTACCTGTCAGCCCCTGTGCTCTGGGCCTGTGATGGGAGGGGAAGCCCCCATGATCTGCAAAATGCCTTTGGGGTCATTGTGCCATGTCTTGGACAATAGATCCTAGCTTCTGATTATTTTTAAATTTTTTTTTATTATTTCAAAATATTAAAGAATACGCTCACTTCTGCTTAGAAGGCTCACTAATTTCCCTGTTATACTGATGGATCATACCTGATTTCTGCTGAGATGGCCGATCCATACTAATTTCCTTATCAACTAGTAGCGTGGCCACACACTTGTTCCTTCCTGATGGGCTTTCTTAATTTTTTCCAGTATGAATAAACCAAGGATTTTCTAAATTTTAAGTTAATAGTCACATACCAATAAAGGTGACTTCTGTCTCCTCCCATTGGTACGTGACTATTAAGTTCTGCTTCCCTTTTGATTAATAGTTACATCTTTATGTTGTTTCTCTCTTCCCACATTTTTTTAATGTTATAAGCAGTCAAAAAGAGCCAGGCTACTCCATGAACATTTTGTCTAGAAATTGCCTCAACCAATTTCTTCACTTGCAAGCCCTACCCTCCACAAACACTGGGACACAAACACACCTCCATCAAGTTCTTTGTCACTTTATAATAAAGAGAGCCTTTCTTCCGTTGTCCAGTAACATGATCCCCCATTTCTGTCTGATACCTTTACAGAATGGCCTTCATATTCATATTTCTACCAACGTTCTGTTTACAACCATGCGTGAGGCTTTCTCACAGCTCTCTTTCTCTTCTTTTGAGCCCTTATCAGAATAACCTTTTATAATCAATTCACGGCAAGGTACCTTTTTTCCCTAGCAAGCACCTCAGGACTCTTCCAGCCTCTACCCATTACCCAGCGCCAAAGCCACTTCCATGTTATAGGTATTTGTTACAGCAACACCCTCACTTCTTGTTCCAATATTCTGTCTTTGTCCATTTAAGCTGCTATAACAAGATACCATAAGCTGGGTACCTTATAAATAGCAGGCATATTCCTGACAGTTCTAGAGGCTGAAAAGCCCAGGTTCAAAGTACCAAGAGATCTGATGTCTGGTGAGGCCTGCCTTTTTTTTTTGGCCAGGGCTGGGTTTGAACCCACAGCCTCCAGTATATGGGGCCGGCGCCCTATTCCTTTGAGCCACAGGCACTGCCATGCCTTCTTTGTAGAATCTTCTCACTGTGTCTTCTTATGGTAGAAGGGGCAAACAGTCTCTCTGGGGTCTCTGTTTTTTAATGAAGGTACTAATCTTGTTATAGGAGGTCTGCCCTCATGGCCTAATTATCTCTCAAGGACCCTACCTTCTAATACCATTGCCTTGCCTACCTTCTAATACCATTGCCTTGAGGGTTGAGCTTTCAAGGTGCTGACCAGAAAGTATCCAGCCATATAATATGAAAAATAGTATTAACAATGGTTGGGTACTTTCCAGACAGCTGTATGTAAACTGGTGGCAGGGGACATAATCATTCAGACCACAGCAGTCTCCACCTCAGAAACCTGGAGAAAGAAAGGCAATTAAAATGTAAAGCAAGAAAAAAAGAAATAATAAAAATTAGAGCAGAAATCAATGAAATTAAAAATAGAAAATAAAAACAAAAAAATCATTAAAAATAAAAGGTAGTTTTTTGAGAAATATAATTACTAGTATTAAAAAATGAAATGGTGTTCATTATTACTGGTCTACGAACATTAGAAGAAGAATAATGGAATACTTTGAAAAATTCTATGCCCACAGGTTTGATAACTAAGGTGAAATGGATCAATTCCTTGAAACTATGAAAATTCAGACTAGGAGAAAGAGACATTCAGAATAGGCCTTTATCTAACAATCAATAATCTTCTAAAAAAGAAAGCAGTGAGCCCAAATAGATTAATTGGTGAATTCAACCAATTGGTTTTTTCCTTTTTTAGAGACATAGTCTGTGCTGCCAGGCTGGATGCAAACTTCTGGGCTCAAGCTATCCTCCTGCCTCAGCCTCCCAAGCAGCAAGGACCACAAGCAGACACCCCATACCTGGCAAATTCTGCCAAATATTCAAGAAATAAATTATATCTACTCTTCATGATATCTTTCAGAAAATGGAAGCAGAAGAAATACTTCTCAATTCACTTTATGAGACCAACATTATGCTATTACCAAAATCAGATAAAGACTTGAGAAAAACTATAAATCAATCTCTTATGAAGACAAATGCAAAGAAAAAAATTCATCATAATATTAGTGAATTGAATAAACAATGTACAAAAGGAATTGTACACCAAGCAGTATCTATTCTAGGTCTGTCAGTCTGGTTCAACATTTGAAAATAAATAAACATAATCTATAACTCCAACAGGCTAAAGAAGAAAAATTATATGATCATATCAATACATGCAAGAAGGCATTTGACAAAATCCAACACCCAATTATGATATAAAGAAACTCTCATCAAACTAGGAACAGAGAGAAACTTTTCAAGTGTAATAAAGAACTTCTATTAAAAAATCTACAGTTAATATCATAGTTAATAGGGAGAAATTACATGCTTTCCTCCTAGGATCAGGAGCATGGCAACACTCTCACCACTCCTGTGCAACATTGTCCTGAAAGTAATAGCTAATGCAATAAGACAAGAAAAATAAATAAAATGCACAAACTTTGAGAACGAAGAAGTAAAGCTACCTTTGCTCACAGATGACACAATTATCTATGTAGAAAATTTTTTAAATTGACCAAAAAAAACTCCTGAAATTAATAAAGAGTTATAGCAACAATTTATAAGTTTGAAGGGTACAAATTTAATATACAAAAGTCAATTTCTTTTTTATATACCAGTAATTAACAATTGGAATTCGACATTTAAAACATGATACCATTTATATTAGCACAGAAAAAAAAAGGAAGAAAGAAAAGAAATATGTAGGTATAAATCTAACAAAATACTTACATGTCCTACATGAGAAAAACCAAAACCTCTGATGAAAGAAAGGATTTTCTATATTCATGGATAGGGAGACTCAATATTGTTAAGATGTTGTTTCTTCCCAATTTAATCTATAGATTCAACATAACCCAACTTCAATGTTACAATAACAGTGCACTAATTAAGACAGTGGTATTGGAGAACAATAAACAAATAGATCAATGGAACAGAATAGAGAACCCAGAATTAGACCCACACAAATAGAGAGGAAAGGAAATCCAATGAAGAAAGAAAAGTATTTTCAACAAATGGTGCTGGGATAATTGAATATTCATATTCCCCCTCCCCAAAGAATAGGATCTAGACATAGATCTTATACCTTTCATGAATTTATCTCAAAATAGATCATATGCTTAATGTAAAACACAACATTATAAAACCTGTTGAAGGCTATGTAAGAAAACAATGTAGATAACTTTAGGTTTGGTGGTAAGTGTTAAGCATGATGAGTTTTAGCTTTTATTAACACAAAAGGCATGATCCATGAAAGAAAAGATTGGTTAATTAGACTTTATTAAAGCTAAACACTTCTACTCTACAAAAAGACCCTGTAAGAAAATGAAAAGACAAGCCACAGATTGGGAGAAAACATTTTAAAGTCACTTATCAGAGAAATAAATTGTGTCCAGAATATACAATGAACTCTTAAAGGTCAATAATAATAATCAAAACAACCCAATTTTAAAAAGATCAAAAGAACTGAATAGACAACTCACCAAAAAAGATATACAGATGAAAACTAAGCATATTAAAAGATGCTCAACTTCATGTCAATAGGAAAATGAAAATTAAACAATGAGATACACTATACACTTATTAGAATGGCAAAAATCCCAAACACTTTTCAGCTAGGAAGAATAAGTTCTGGTGATCTATTGCACAGTATGATGACGATAGTTAATAATGTATTGTTTATTTCAAAGTTGATAAAAGGATGGATTTTAAATATTCTCATCAAAAAGAAATGATAAGTATGTGAAGTGATGGATATGTTAAATAATCTGATATGATCACTATACAATGGATATGTGTCTAAACATCACACTGTATCCCATAAATATATACAAAGTTTGGACAATTAAGTTAGTGAACTCATCCTGAAATTGCTATGGTCACCAGAGGGACAAGGGGAGTACTTTGAAGATAACCATAGCGACACATGTATTCTACAATTAGGTATGTAGCACCTTTTCTAGGATGAGTTCACAAACTTAATTGTCTAACCTTGTACAATATTATTTGTCAATTAAAAAACATAAACATTTTTCTTAAAGAAAAAAACAAAGTTAAACACAGTTTTACCACACAACCCAGCAATCATTCTCCTCAATACCAACCCAATTGAGTGGAAAATATGTCCATACAAAAACCTGCACACAAATGTTTGCTGGAGCTTTATTCATAATTACCAAAACCCAGAAGCAACCAAGATAACTTTCAATAGGTGAATACTTAACCAAACTGGTATATCCACACAATGGAATGTTATTCAGCAATAAAAAGAAATGAGCCATCAAGCCACAAAATAACACGGAAGAAACTTAACTGCATACTGCTAGCTAGAAGCAGCCAACCTGAAAAGGCTGCAAACTAAATGGTTCCAACTGTATGACATTCTGAGAAATCCAACATTCTAGAGTAGTGATTTTCATCCGGTGTACTGTGAGAGGATCCTAGGTATGCCATGAAAAATTTTAAAGGCCATTAATTAAATTATTTTCAAAGGAAGTTCAAAGCACAGTAAGTATATTCTTTTTTTTACTTTTCTTTAGATCAATATACTTTAAGTGGGTCATAGAAGTTTAACTATAGGTTCAAGTGTGCCATGAGATAAAAACAGTTGAAAATCACTGCTGTAGAGACAATGAAAACATCAGTGGTTGCCAGGGGTTTAGCGGGAGTCAGGCAACTAGGTAGGGAAGTAAACAGGAACAACAGCACCCAAGGGCCATGTCAGCTGTACAGGCAGCTCCTCATGTACAGTTAGTCCCTCATGCTTCAGAAAGAGTTGAAGTGGCTCTTCAGTCCCTGAGAAGACCAGTAGTACAGGGGCCTGAGGGAGCCAAGGCAAAGCTCTGGGCACTAAGATATGTGGCAGGAGGTCATTTTGAAGCCACACCAAGTCCTGTTTCAAATTTATCAGAAAAGATGCAAGCACAGCATAAAAGATCTGCTCCTTCCCTTCAGCTAAACTCCCCAATTATTGATGTTCATCATATATGCTCTTGTGTGTGCATGCATGCATGAGTATTTGTACCCTTTATTCTTTGTGTTCCTTAGCTAAGCTACTAGAGATCCTCATCATCCCTAAATATTTTCTTGTGCATTTTCCAAAACTACAGGTACTCTTCCACATAACCAACATCCAGCCCTCCCAGGGAGGAAGTCAGCATCAGTTCAACACAATCATTCAGCCCACAGACCCACACAGATTTTGCCAACTAAACGAATGCTATTTCTTTTTTCTTTCTAATCAAGGATCCAATTCAGAATCGTGGGTCATTTTCATAGTCGTATTTCTTTGATCTCCTTCAATCCGAAGCTGTTCCTCAGTCTTTCCAGGTCTTTCATGTTATGTGTTCCCCAACTTGGTCCTTGAGTGTTTACTCATGAGCAGACTCAGGCCACACTTTCTTGATGGAAATACCACAAAAATGATGCTATGTCCCTCTCAATGAATGACATGAGAAGACACATAACATCAACCCACTGGTAATGTCACCCTTAAGCACCTGGTCAAGTTGAGAGCTATAAAGACACCATTTACCCTTATGATTGACAATAATTTGTGGGAACGTATTCTGAAACTATGCCAGTATCACATTTCTTACGTCTTCTTCCCAGTCTTAGCATCCATTGGTGACTATCTCCTGGATGAACACCACCAATGATAACAGGGAGGTTAGTTAGGACCCTCAGAGAAGCAGACATCAAGACAGGATTATATCTGTAGGAGACACATTGAGGGAAATGCCTGTGAGAGTGTGTGGGAAGGACAGCTGGAAGAGGCTCAGAGAGCTATCAGACTACAATGGTTCAACCACAGGAAGCAAGAGAAAGAGGAAGGAAAGTTGGGAAGCCTGTAGTGCAGTTCTCAGAAAGCTTTGGCAAAGCCAGTGGGGAGGTCAGCCACCTGGAGAAGTCCCCAGTCTTCCAGGAGTATCACCGCCTTTCACAGCCATTGATGGAAAACATTGGCCTTGGGCAAATTCAGCAATGGATTTGAGAGCACAACATCTGGATTGAAACGTCCATTATATTGTCTGCAGTTAAAAATCTGAGAGCTAATGTTTCATGTCCATGAGAGCTGCTGAATGGTGACTTTCTAATTGCATCATTTCTTTTACATTTGTTGGTTCATATTCCGCTGTAGGAAGAATACAATGGGTTATAATCCATTTCTATCATTACATATTTTGGTGGTCAGATTTTCCTAGATTTGGCCAATGAAAACATCTTTAAGCTGGCTTTGGGATCCTTTTGTCATGTCCTCATAATTTATCCTTACTTTCTGAGCAAAATAATCTAGGTTCTTCTTCTTTTTTTTTTTTTTTTGAGACAGAGTCTTCCTTTGTCAACCCCCACCCCCACCCCCAGTAGAGTACTGTGGTATCATAGCTCACAGCAACCTCAGACCCCTGGGCTTAAGCAATTCTCTTGTTTCAGCCTCCCAAGTAGCTGGGATTACAGGTACCCACCATAATGCCCAGTTATTTTTTAGAGACAGGGTCTCGCTCTTGCTTAGGCTGGTCTGAACTTATGAGCTCAGACAATCCAACTTAACCTCCCAGAGTGCTTGATTTTTTTTTGCTCCTATTATTATTACGTATATTTCCCTCCTTTACTTTCTCTTCTTTTTCTAGGCTCTTCAGATGGAAGCTTAGATGATTGATTTCAAACTCTTTTTCTTCTCTAATGTATGTATTTAGCATTATAAATTTCTCTTTCATCGCCACTTTAGCTGTGCTTCACAAAGTTTTGTATTTTCATTTTCATTTGGCTCATTTTTAAATTTTTCTTGTGACTTCCCTCTTTTTTTTAGAAGTGTGTTGTTCAGAAGAGATTTTTTTCTGTCACCTTACGGTTACTTCTAGTTTGATTCTATCGTGGTTGGAGAACACACTCTGCATGATTTCGATTCTTTGAGATTTAATGAGGTTTAGTATATGAACCCAGAATATTGTCTATATTGGAGTATGTTTTGTAAGCACTTGCAAGAAATGCGTCTCCTGCTGATGTTGGGTAGGGTAGTCCATAAATGTCATCAACCTGTTGATTGATGATGTCATTGAGTTCTAGTAGAGCCCTGCTGATTTTCTGGCTAGTGGGTCTCGCCATTGTTTACAGACAGGTGTTGAAGTTCTCTAGCTGTAGCTGTGGATTCATCTATTTATCCGTTTAGTTCTACCACTTATTGTTTCATATATTTTGCAGGTCTGTTATTTGCTGCATACACTTTCAGGACTGCTATATTCTCTTCGTAAATTGACCGTTTTTAATAAAAATTGACCATCGTATAATTTTCCTCTCAGTTTCTGATAATTTTCTTTGCTCTGAAGTCTGCTTTACCTAGAATACTATAGCCATTCTTGCTTTCTTTTGATTGTTTGTATAATATGTGTATATCTTTTTATGTCCTGTTATTTCTACAGGTATGGTCAGAGCATATTTTTTAATCCACTCTGCCATTTCTGCCTTTTATATGGTATTTAATGATATTATTGATACATTAAAGCTTGAACCTGTCATTTGTACAATCCCTTCTTATATAATCCAAGGGAATTTTTGTTTTGTTAATAAGATACTTAGAGATATTGTGGTAGTTCTAAGAAGGAGGTCAAGAAGGAGAGAATTTTACTTTATATCAGTCAGAGCCCTAGGAGATATATAAATATTTATACATATATAAAATTTATTTTTAAAAATTGGTTCACACAATTGTGGGACTCTAAAATCTGTAGGACAGACCAGCAGGCTGGAAGCTAAGGCAGGAGTTAATGCTGCAATCTTGAGGCAGAATTCTTTTCTCTAGGACACCTTAGTTTTTGCTATTAGGGCCTTTGACTGAATGAAGCACTACACACATTAGTGGGGTCATCTTCTTTACTTAATGACAATTGATTTTAGATATTACCCATATATACAGCAACACCTATACTAGAATCTTATTAAGTAACTGAGTCTTATAGCTTAGCCAAGTTGACAGACAAAGCTAACCATTACATACTTCCTCCCTTTTTTTTTTTTTTTTTCCTATTTCTGTGAGCATGAAAGTTTCTTAAGTGGTGAAATCATGTCCTGGATGGTTGTTCTCCTGTTCAACTAAAACAAAACAATTATTGCATTACTGGAGGTTTTGACCTGTCATGAGTCAATCTAACATTTCATAACCTGAGGTGGGGTAGTTTTTCAAACCTGTAACATAAAGCATAACTGAATGGAAATTTGGAATCCCAACTTTGACTTTGACATTGTTTCAAGCATTTGAAGTTATTTCTCTTCTGTATTCAAACTGATTGTTAGTACAATTGTTTTCTGAAGAAAACTGCTCCCTGATCTTAGCTCTCGCAGTCAAATGAGGTGCTGTGAAGGCTTTTGCAGAGCTACCACAACTTTCTCAGTGTGTGGTGACATATTGAAGACTTGTGTATAATGAATTAATGGGACTTCAAAGCAAACGCTTATCAATATTTGAGAATACTGGTGATTAGTTGCCTTTTTTTAAGGAAGTTCACCTTCAAATGTAAGCTGGAAAATCATTGGGATAACTCGGAAAAAATTACAATTGTGTGGCTTTGGGGATGCTAGCACTTGTGTTATGAATTATATGTGTCTTGTTTACAATGGCTTCTTACTAAATATATAACATCAAAAAAAGAGAAATCTCAATTATAAGAAAAATCATCCCCCAAAGTTACTGATTTTATTGGGAAGGTAAGGCCATCCATTTAAGACAATTAGAAAATTCAAGAAAATAAGTGACCTTAGCGCTGTGAAAGTGAGAGGGGTACAGGACGCAGTGGAAGTGAAGACCCAGGCTGGCATGGGAGACCCCCCTGTGGATAGAGGGTCTGCTTGGGGACTCAGAGATGGGGTGGAACTTAAGTGAAGATTTGAAAAAAGGATGGGAAGGCTTTGAGTGGGCTGGAAAATGGGAAGAAGGCCTTCCAGAGTGGGATCACGATGTGGGCAAAGGCACAGGCAGAGGAGTGTCAGGTGACAAGTAAGGAGCTTGGGCTAGCAGGTGCCCATGGAGCAATAAAGGCCCAGGCCATGGGAGGCAGGACCGTCCCGGGGAAGAGGCAGACTGCTCTGTGGTCTGATGCAGGCTCTGCTCTCCCCCCGATCAATTCTTCCCACTCACATTTCACCAGGTCTCAAGGGGGCCTCAATGCCATCAATAAAGATTCATTACTTAATGGGTGAAGATGTTCTCTTCCAGGATCTTTGATAAACCTTCAAATAGTCCTCAGAGGAGGAGTAATCTGCTCAGATCTGACCAGGGATACTTTCCAAGAAGCCTCAAAGCCTTCTTAGGGTGGAGGTGGAGAAAGAAGGAGAGAAAGTGGAAAATTTCGATTTGCCTAGAACCTGCTGTTGCTTTGATGCAGGGGGTTGTAGTAAGGTTTTTAGCTGGAAAGAGCAACAAGGAGGATTGTGATTAAAACGCATAGATTGATAACAATTGGAGGAGCAGAGGAGTACTCCATGGAAATATTTACTTGGAGCTGCAGGGCCTGAGGGATGAGAGGACCAGTATAAACACACGGTGAATGAATGAATGAGTGAATGAATGATGACAGATGGACTAGAGAGCAGGCAATCTCCCCTAAAGGAATTTTTCACTCTAGTATAGTGACACCTGGTCAGACCTTTAGAGACCTGATCAAGTGTATAAATTGCCCTCCACAGAAAAATACACAATGCAAATGCTAACAATTTGCCAATCCTTTTGATTCCCCTATAGGCAAACAATGGGACAAGGAGATGAATTTGGGTCCTGTATGCAGGCAATAGGCATCAATTGCTCTGGAACCCTTGGGAGAAAGCAGGGTCCCAGCTAATGCAGCTGGAAATCCATTCATCTTTGCTGGTCCCTTTGGTTCCCAAGGGCACATGAGAGTCCAGGGTGTAGGGTATTGCATCCTGCCCCATGTGTCTAGTAGTCACCTCAGCTGCAGCTACTACCCTCAGTGCGGTCCCCTGGACTGATGGCCATGACCTTACGGGCCAGCTGAGGATGGCGCATCTCAGGGAGGCCTCCCTCTATAGGGTCAGGGCCCTGAGGGAACTGCAGCTCACCATCCCCTCCCCACCTCTGAGTCCCAACCTCCTTCCAGGGTGGATAAGTCTCTTTTTTACTTTCTCTATCTCATATTTTTTCCTTCTGGAAAGAGTCCAGCTTATCTTTTCAAAGACCTGTATTTTCAAATATCACCACCTTCTTACATTTGTGCCCCTGGGCACGCATCAACATTTTCCTCATTTTACCATCAACTTCTGCCCCTACAAGTGTTACTTCCACCTGGGGCAGGGAGATTTTTAGACCGGTACTGTCCAGTAATACTATCATGCCAGCCACACATTTAATTTTAATTTTCTAATGGCCACATTAAAGAACAGAAACAGTTCAATGAATTTAAATGGTGTTTTGTTTGAACCAATATACCAATAGTATTGTCATTTCTTACATGGGATCATTATAAAAAATTACTAATGAGATAAGGCTTTAAAATCTTACAATGGCAGATTCTGCAGAGTGGCTTATGGGAATGAGTCATCAGAAAGGGGAAATACTAATTTTAGGTATACGCAGCCAAAGCACTCTGAACTCAGAGTGGTTTCTCAATGAGTTGTTGTGTTACATTAAATTATTAATAAATCACCTAATACTTAAGGAGTCATCCTGAGCCACAAGAAAGGCCACTCTGGGGAAGTAGAGAAATGAGATGTAAGAAAAAAGTGGGTAGGAGAGCTGGTATCAAAAATATGGCTTTATTTTTTTTATTAAGTCATATACACATAGATCATGAATACATTATGTATATCTGGGTACAATGTGTTGATTTTTTATACAATCCGCCGTGGTTACATGAAACCAATCAACATAGCTTTCGCCTCATTTACTTGATTATTGTGTTAAGACATTTATGTTCTACACTTCACAGATTTGACTTGTACCCTTGCAATATGCTCCATAGATGTGGTCCTGCCTTTTACTCTCCCTCAATCAAACCTCTCTCCTCCCCTCCCTTCCCACTCCATTTCTCTCCTTCCTCCTGGGCTATAGTTGGGTTCTATCTTTCATAAGAAAGTGTGAGTAAATATAAGTTGGTTTCATAGAAGTACTGAGTACCTTGGGTACTTTTTCCTCTATTCTTGAGATACTCAGGACAATATTGTCCAGGTCCCTTCACATAAACATAAAAGAGGTAAAGGCTCCATCTTTTTTAAAGACTGCGGCTTTAAAGGGAGACCTCTGGGGCCCCCTGATTTCCTCTACATCTCAACTGTGCATGGGCGAGTCTGGAAAACCTACCGTGGACCACCAGCTGCTTCCTCTACCAGGAGTTGAGATCCTGGGGTGATTTTTAGCAGCCCAGTTGTGGTTCTCATACTTAGCTACACATCAGACTCACCTGATGCCAAAAGTGCTCAATGTGCTGAAGTGGTAACTGCTTTATGGTTCTGCAGGAGAATGCCCTTAGGAATTACACACTGAAGTATTTAGGGACCGTGAGGTAATTAACCTTCAAATGGTACAGAAAAAAAAATGTTTTAAAATAGTGTGGGGGGGAAGGTGGGTGGGTGGGTATGGGTGTGTGCGCAGAAAGAGAGAGAAATAATAAAGCAAATAGATTAAAATGTTCACAACCAATATAAAGGATACATGGGTATTCTTTGTATTGATCTTATTCTTACAAACTTGGGAAAGTTTCAAATATTTCCATATAAAGTTTTTTAAAACCTCTTAAAACTGGATTCCCAGAGCTGGTCTAACTGCTCTGGTGTTTTTAAATCCCCTGGTGACTTGGGAGCCCCAAAGGTGGGAACCCAGGTTGCAAGGCTGAGAAGCACCCATTCCTCCCTGACCTCCTGGCCTGTGAGCCCTCTTTGGTATCAGCATCTTGGCTTGAGGCATTTTGGTGCCTAATGGGAGAGGAAGTCATTTAGAAGGGAGCACCCTCTTCAGAGACCATTGCTGCAGAGGGGGTGCGCAGGGCTAAATGTAACCACTCTACCCTTTCTTGCAGGACACTGTCTGCACATGGTCTGTCCAGCTGTGATTGCTGCCACTTAGGAACTGCTCAGCTGAAAGCATCAGAGGTGGCCTGTTTGCCGGAAAGAGCCAGAGGTCACAGGCTGAGTAATAACTTAATGATTACTTAACACCTGTGCCTCTCTTTACCGGGGGTGTCGGGGGAATAGGTGGGGATGAAGAGACCTGCCTTTCTCCTCCTGGAAAGCAGTTAGAGAAAGGGGGGGTGCTGATGGGGAAGGGGCTGAGCTCAGGTGGCGACTCAAGAAACCCCTGGGGGGAACCCTGCTCCCACTGTGCACTTTAGCTGACAGCTGACCTGTGTCCCTTCCACTTTCGGTGATAAGAAATCAGCCTGCTCCAGTCTGTTCATCGCTGCCCTTCACAGTCAGTCCCTGGAGACCAGTGACATGCATTTGTGAGGTGAGAAAGGCAGCCTTTCTCCGGGGCCATTAGAGGCCGGAAGACGCTCACCCGGGGCTTCTTTACCACCTTCCAAAGTCGGGGCAGCTGTGGCAGACCCGCGTCCTGTGTGTGTGGTCCTCTGAGCTATCAGATCTTGGTCAGCTGTGTGTTTGCCTCATCTCAGCATTGCGTTTGAGCGATCTGATTTTTGTCCCTAAACATTCTCAGAGGCGTTGTCTTTTTTTTTTTTTTTTTTTGAGACAGAGTCTCACTCTGTCACTCTCAGTAGAGTGCTGTGCTGTCACAGCTCACAGCAACCTCAAACTCTTGGGCTTAAGCGATTCTCTTGCCTCAGTCTCCCAAGTAGTTGGGACTATAGGAGTCAGACCTTGCAGTTGGCTCTGCAACGCTGACTATTTTTTGGTTGCAGTTGTCATCGTTGTTTCAGCTGGCCTCGGGCTGGGTTCGAACCAGCTGGCCTTGGTGTATGTAGCTGGTGCTATAACCACTGTGCTACGGGCTCTGAGCCAAAGGCATTGTTTTTATAGGACTGACCCTCTCTGCTCTATAAACTGGAGCAGTTTCGAGGTCCCCACTGGTCTTGGGTGGTCCCCTCCTGGAGGGCGGTGGAGGCCCTGTTTCTGTTTCATCTTTGTGTATGCCACCCCTCTTCAGAGTAGGTGCCCAGTAACTAATTATACTGGGACCAGGGCAAAATTGGGATCAGAGCAGTGATGCAGCATGTCAGCCAGACACAGGGAGAGAATGGAGGTGAGAGAGACCCAGGGAAGCAGAGCAGCAGGCCGGATGCAATACATCAGGTGTCCAGGTGTGGGATCAGCGCCAAGTAAGAAAACATGGAACGCGCCCACACAGGACCTGGTGAGATAGAGGCTGGACACATAGAGCAGGTGACCGGGCAAGGGAGGGCAGAGAGTGGGCCGTGGTCACATGAGGTGTGGGGGGTGCTGGGTCTTTGACTGATGGTTCTCAGAGCAGGTGCATTTGGTTGGGCTGCCACCCCAGGAGATAAGCTGGCTTTAACTGTTGTAGGAGAAAATCTTAGACTTGATAAAAGAGACCTGGACCAAATCTTCTGGACTAGCTAGCTGGGAGAACCTGCATGAGAATTTAAGGGCTTTTTTCTGTTTGTCTATAAAATACTTTCAAGAGTGATAAAAATATAACAGATTTGGTGCCTTTTGCTACCAAATCACTCCCTATCTTTTTACTCCCCTAGGTCCTCTCAAATGCAAACACTCTGTGGTCTGGGAGAGTGGGGGAGGAGCTGCTCCCAGTCCCTAACATGTTACAAGGTCACTGCCTGGGCCAGGGGACAGAGTGGACTTTTAGGAGGGAGCTTACAAACTGGTTCACTGGAGGGTGTCCTGGGTCAGCTTTGACAGGCAAGGCAGCTGCTGCGTTGGCTCTGGGAGCCTGAGGATGAAGAAAATATTTCTCCAGAGAGCCTGGGGTCATCCCAAAGCAAACCTTTGAAGACTTCACATTGCCTCTCCTTTACCTTTGACCTTATCTTTGCATTAGAGATACTTTCTTCTTCTTCTTTTTTTTTCTTTTTTAATTTCAGGTCAGTGTGAAGGTACAAACAATTAGGTTACCATGTTTGCATTTGTTAGGAAGGGTCCCTGTTGTAGGTGTGTCCCTACAAGAGGTGTGCCATATACCCTTACACTGGGCCCATTCACTGGTAGTACCCCCATCCCCCACCCCCTTCACCTCTCCCTTCTCCCTCGTTCCCCCTCTTCACATTAGAAATACATTCTAAGACCCTCCTAACCTAAGATACATTGGCCCCCTTGTTTCTATTTCAGGTCTGTAATTCACACTTGTTTGTACTTCTGGAGGGATTGCAATCTGAATGCACATTCATTCCATCTCTGTAGCTGTCCTGCTATGAAAACTACCTGTTTTGTGAGAATGAAGCCCAATTCTGGGCTCTGGGAGCAGGGAAGCTCTGAGTGGTCAGCCTCTGAATCCCTCTCCTGCAGAAATCGAAGACGGGGTGGGTCAGGGGCTGCCACACAGAGGATGAGGTGACAGTGTGCGGCTGCCTACACCTTGCCTTATCGCAAGCCCAGGGTGTAAGGACTGAGGGGAGGCTTTCCCTGCAAATGATTGGGCCCTGGGCCCCGTGGGCTTCTCAGGATGACATTGGGAGCTGGGTGGGTGACAAGGGAGCCTTGTCAGTCTCCTGGTGTCTTTCAAGGCTGAGAAGCAGCATTTCTTCTCTGCCCTGTGCATCTTGGCCTCTGAGTCCTATTTCCTTACAACACAATCTCTATTGACTCCATGCCGTTGGCGAGCCTGTAAGCTCCTTTCAGAGAGGAGCCAAAATCGTTTTTCTCTTCAGAGCCCCACAGAGCATAAGAAAGCATCTGGCCTGTAGCAGGTGCTCAATAAAGTGGTACTTTTAAAATTGTACCACCGTGAATGTGACCCCACTTCTGGCCATTTTTAGAGCTTTTTTGCAAAGCATCAGAGCAAAGGGTAGGGGCCCACAGGCGTCCAAGACTTGTTAGGGCAGGACAGTGGAGAAAGATCAGAAAAACATTTTTTTTCCTTGCTCTGGGAGTAGTATTGAGTAGCAAGGTCATTTGTCTGCAGTTTATTTAAGGACAATATGCAGGCAAGATCCCCGGCTTGTACCACTGTCCCAAGTCATTTGTGAAGATTCCTTTCCTCTGGTGTGTTCCTTTTCCCTTCAGGGCAATATTCTGGTTTCTTCGCAGTCATGGGAAGCAGCACTGTGAGTCTAGGACTCTGCCGAGGGTGCAGTTGGAGCCCCCTTCCTTCTCCAAGAAAATCTGTCTTGCATCCACATCTGAGAACTGTCTATTTATTTATTTATTGTCTTTATTATTAAATCATAGCTGTGTACAATAGTGCAATCAAGGGGTACCATGTGCTGGTTTCATATACAATCTGAACTATTTTCATCAAACTGATTAACATAGCCTTCCTGGCATTTTCTCAGTTATTATATGAAGACATCTGTATTCTGCATTTAGTAAGGTTCGCCCGTACCCTTCTAAGATGCACCGTAGGTGTGGCCCCACCAATTTAGTGCCAGATCAGTCTGCCCTATCACTGCCTCTGCTCTGCAAAGCGGACTGGAATATTCAAATCAGCGATGCCTCAGAGGAACAGCAGGGTAGGATTGACCTTAATAAAGCCTCCTTCTCCTCGTTATTTCCCCAGGGTGTGGAAGGCTGGGTCTGGTTTGATTTTGTTCTTCCTGCTATTGATTTTCCTGCTGAGCGTATCTTGCTGAGAGAGAAGCCCGACTCCCTGCCCTTAAGGCTCGTTGTCTCAACTTCTATTTCCTGGCCCTACTGTCCCATTCGGGCAGATCTTACCTGGGCAGTAGAGTCGCTCCCATCCAGCGATCTCTACTCCACCGCTCTCCTCCGAGGGACTGGAGCGAGCAGCTGATGAGGAAGGACCTTCCTTTGCAAATATAGAAACCTCAGCTGCTGGTCCCCAGCACGGAGGGAGCCCGAAGGGGCAGAGTGAAATCACAGCCCGCAGGCAGTTTGCATCCGAGTCCTCCCAGGAAGCCGCGTTACACGGAGCGGTTTGCCAACACGATCTGGTCAATCCGTGCGGTATTTATGGAAGGCAGGCCTGCGGCCGCGGCGTTCCCCGCGGACTCTGCAGCCGGAGCCGGCACGGCGTGGGTGTGGATTGCATCTCTCCGCAACCTCCGTGCCCGTCTTCTCAACAGCTCTGGGGTCACAAGGCCTTACCCTTCTGAGTGTCACCTTTATAAAAAATACACCATATGGGCGGGGACTCTCAGGAGTACTGAAACGTTTTGCTTGACGGAAAGCATTGCAGACACTAAGCCCCACGGGCCACCTGCTCCCGTGTCGTGGTGTCCCTGCACCTGGGCTGCCCCAGCGTCTGTCTGCAGGATCCAGTTGGTGACATTCAGTCCATCACCACCTGCAACATCAGGGGACACATCCCGAGAACTTGGGCAGCCCAGACAGCGGGAGGCCCCTCGCAGCTCAGCAAGGAGTTTGGGCCGAGCTAAGCAACCCTGCAAAATTTTAGTTCCCCTTCTTCACTTCTCACTTCCTCTCCTCCTCCCTTATTTCTTTCAGCCTGTTGTTATCTACCCTTCATCTGTACCTTTCTCCTCTCAACTCTTTCCTTTCCATTTCTCTATTCATCATTTTTTACGTTCCTGGTCTGAGCAATGATTCTTTTAGTTACGAGGTGTCCTAATTTGCATGCCAAATTCTGACCCTTTCAAATCGCCCTCGTTTGCCAACGCCAACCTGTCCCACCGCCCCACGAGCACGCAGGCGGCGGAGGTAAAGAAGCATCCTCTGAACGCTTGCTAGAACAATGTCTATCTGTCAGGAGAGCTTTGACCAAGTCCAGGGTGAATGATGTTTGATTGGAATCATTTCACTTTTTTGACGTAAAAAAATAGTTCAAGCTTTGGTCACTGCTTCCTCTGATTGCTCAGTATTCCTGGGCTTGGTGCTTGTTTGTTTATGTTTACACTTATCGAGATGCATTTTTGGATTATCAAACCACAGAGATTCTCAAATGGAGTTCTTTTAAGAATTATTTTCTTTCTTTTTTTTTATTAAATCATAACTGCGTACATTAGTGCAATCAAGGTACAATGTGCTGGTTTCATATACACTCTGAAGTGTTTTCATCAAACAAGAATTATTTTCTTTTAATACATTAATGCATTTCCACTGGGAACCTTTAAAAGAAGCTTTTTTTTTTTTTTCTGTTTAACTGTTACTACATCCTGGACCCCCAGTATCAGCACACCCTGAAATGTAGGCACAGGAGGGAATTTTGGGAAGTGGGGGGTCTTGTTGGTCCTTCCATTGTTGTAACCATTCCTAGCGCATGGTGGGCATTTGATAAACATTTGTTGAATGAATGAGTGAGCAAGTCAGCTGAAGTTGTCATGAAGGTGCCAGGGGACCCTGTGTTGCCACCAAGAGATTCAAGGTATCATATTCCCTCCTCCCCCAACAGAGGAGCTTTTGCTTAGACAACAGAAGACCAGGCCACGTGTAAATCACCACTACCTTACCCAGATGTGGGCAACTCTCTCTCTCAGGAGCACACAAAATCGCATTTATGCAACAATAAGTTAGGGTATACTTTAAAATAACTAAAAGAGCAGAGTTGGAATATTCCTCAAAGAAATGATAAATGCCTGAGGTGAAGGTTACCCCAATTACCCCGACTTGGTTAATACACATTGTATGCCTATAACAAAACATCGCTTGTAAGTCACATAAGAGAGCTAGAATACAAAGAAGGAAAAAAAATCACATGTACCCTACAAATGTCCATGACTATTATGTACCCCGAATAATGACAAATTTTTAAAAAGCACATTTCTGTTTAGTATACTAAATATTGGTTGAAACTTTTTTTTTTTTCTAGAGACAGAGTCTTACTTTATCGCCCTTGGTAGGGTGCCGTGGCGTCACACTGCTCACAGCAACCTCTAACTCCTGGGCTTAGATGATTCTCTTGCCTCAGCCTCCCGAGTAGCTGGGACTACAGGCGCCCGCCACAACGCCTGGCTATTTTTCTGTTTTGCAGTTTGGCCGAGGCTGGGTTTGAACCCGCCACCTTCGACATATGGGGCCGGCGCCCTACTCGCTGAGCCACAGGTGCCGACCCTGGTTGAAACTTTTGATGTGTGTAGATACTATGCTAAACTCTAGGAATGCCAAAATAAAAGTACATGGCCTCTACCTTCAGAGAGTTAGTTCTCAGTACAGTAAGGAAAAGAGTAACTCTATATCTTCACATATTAAATTTTGGACTGAACTGAACCAATTTTTATTTAAAAAAAAAAACCAAAACCTGATGAACCAGTCAGTTTGAATTGCCATTCTGTGCACTGTCTGTAGTTCCTAAATCCTTTGCAGCAAAATAGCACAAAAACAGCAGACTATTCTCACAGACGCCGCCCAGAGAAAACCCTCTGTTTGAGCTGAGTCCGTATTTTCTTCTTGTCTTTGTTTGCCCTTTGCCCTTCGCATATCTCAAAGTTATTTCTCCTGAGCTGCACCTGGTGTCTTTGATGGCTGCTATCACCAGCAACCAGCGACCTTTCTCGTCCCTATTTGTCATAGACGGAGCATGCTTCTCATGAGGACCTGCCTATTTTGCTCCTTGACCTCAATGGCACTTCAGGGAAAGATCCTTTATCTAGAAGTGTCCCCGAGAAACACGCGGAGCTTTAGCTAATGCATGGAGAGTGGCCCATCTGTTTAAAATGTGCCTGTGTGCTTTGGCTCCACTTCCTGCCTTGGGCAGTGGTGGTCCTGGCAGGAGAGGGCCTGGCCCATCACAGAAAACTAGTGTCTCAGAGATGAATGAAGACTTAGCTACCTAATGCCAGAACTCTCGGCTCAAGGTCCCTGACAAATGGCCATATAGTTTATGTTCTGATAGGTGACAAAGAGCTCGCCGTCTCTGGAAAGAGCCATTTCTGATTCTGAGTATTTTTTTTTTTTGAGACAGAGCCTCAAGCTGTCACCCTGGATAGAGTATTGTGGCATCACAGCTCACAGCAACCTCCAATTCCTGGGCTCAAGCGAGTCTCCTGCCTCCACCTCCCAAGTAGCTGGGACTACAGGCACCCGCCACAACGCCTGGCCATTTTTTGGTTGCAGCCGTCATTGTCATTTGGCAGGCCTGGGCTGGATTCGAACCAGCCAGCTCAGGTGTACGTGGCTGGTGCCTTAGCCTGTTGAGCCACAGGCGCCAAGCCGAGTATTTTGGTTTGTTAGCAAGTTGTTTTTAGAAAGTTGTTTTTGTATATTGAGCCCAAAATCACCCTCCTTACCACTTCCTTCCTTATTGGCTTCCTCTGCCCTTCCCTCGACAGTTACTCATTCTTTCCTCCTGTTCTGTCTTTTCCTTAAATAAAACTCTGCCTCATAACAGCTCCTTCAAGATATACATATACATATATATTTTATATATATATATATATATATATTTTTTTTTTTTTTTTTTTAGATACAGAGTTTCACTTTGGCACCCACGGTTGAGTACTATGGCATCACAGTTCACAGCAACCTCCAGCTCTTGGGCTTAGGCGATTCTCTTGCCTCAGCTTCCCAAGTAGCTGGGACTACTGGTGCCTGCCACAACACCCAGCTATTTTTTTTGTTGCAGTTTGGCTGGAGGCTGGGTTTGAACCCACCACCCTCAGAATATGGGGCCAGTGCCCTACTCACTGAGCCACAGGTGCTGCCCAACACCTCCTTCAATATTTGGAGAGAGGAAGACATTTACTTCATCTTCTCCCTTCCAAGCTGAACACACTCAGAGCCTCCCCAGTCTTCCGCCCTGGGCTTGGCTTCTAGAGTCCTCAGCATCTCCACCCATTCTCTCTAGGCACATGATTGTCTGTTATGAGACATCTTAATTGCAGGGCCCTGAAGTGAACATTATTTTTCAATTGTCAGTTGACCAGCATAATAGTGTTACTATTACTTATTATCTGGACATTACGTTTTAATTGAATGGAGCCAATAATGACATTAGATTTTTAAAGCAACCACAACACTTTATTGACTCATATCAGCTTTTGGCTAAAGAAAATTACAGATATTGTAAAAATAGGAACTGCAATTAAACCAGGTCTCTCCCATTATTCTATTGTGCAATCAATTTCTGGACATAAATGAGTTGGCACGAGTCCAACCATACAGGCATGCAGGAGTTCTTTAAATTTGCACAAGCTAGTTTCTGGCTTATCCCTCTAACCCACCCACACCTCTCTACCCTTGCTGTCAGTTTCAGTGGCCCCACTGGACAGACAACATCTCCTTTCCTTTTTATTTTATCTAGTACCAAGCACAGGTTGTGGGAGGAGTGGATTCCCAATTAATATTTGTTGACCAGCAGAATGAATGCATTGCATGAGGCTTTACTAACAACAGTTGTTTCCCAGAATGAGCCGAGGCTGCCATTTAATGTTTTGTGTTTCATTTCTTCAGATTTTTATCTGAAAAAAACATGGATCCATTCCAGTCATGGAAACCCCCAATGCTTCCCAGAGAACTTTAAGTAATTTTTTATCTTTAAAGAAAGGAGTTTCCCTGGCAGACACTGCTCATCATTTAGTTGCTAGAACTACTTTCTAAGCACACCAGGATGAGGATATTATCTTTCAAATATGTTGGCGTAAAAAAGACCTAACTCCGGTGAGAATGGCCCACATCACAAAAACTCAAAGCTGCAGATGTGGTTGTAGAGAGAAGGGAACACTTTTACTGCTGGTGGGACTGCAAATAATACAACCCTTTTGGAAGGAAGTATGGAGAATCCTCAAAGAACTCAAATTAGACCTCCCATTTTATCCTGCAATCCCATTAGTGGGCATCTGCCCAGAAGAAAGAAAATTGTTTTATCATAAGAACATTTGCACTGGACTGTTTATTGCAGCTCAATCACCAAATTGTGGAAACAACCTAAATGCCCACCTGTGGGGTCCTACCCCGGAGGTAGGGTCTGCTAAGACCTATGGAAACTGGCAGCAACCAACTGAAGAAATATAGAGTTAGAAATGATGGTAAAGAAAGACACATGAGACATAGAGTAGAATTAAAGGTGGGAGCTCAGGAGCCCATTGCTGGTTTGTGGGATTCCAGCAATGGCACCAAGTATTTGCTCCACTCTGCTTTTACTAAAGTCTATTTGCCCAGAGAGTAAGATGAGGGAGGTAACAAAGATGCCAGCAGTTTCCGAGTGAGCATATCAACTCCTTTTGTTATGATTATTAACCTTAAGGGTAGCCGAGAGAAATCTGAAATCTGAGCCTTGTATTGGGAGAGCTTTCCCCTTGAGATCACATGCACAGATTTCTAGGGTGGTGTCAAACTCTGCTGGTTCCCTGTGGAGTAAAAAGCCACCAGCAGGAATGAGGAATCAGTGGGAGGGAGGCATTTTCCTCTCATCACCACCACGGAGGATCTTCCTCTGCAATAAGGGATATAAGCTCTTCTGCCCATATCTCTGGGCTCAAGCTACTCCCTTGATCTCTGCCCCAGGAAAATGCAAATCTTCACAATGGGTATCTGCTTTGTCTGTTTACTAGGCAGGTAACGACCCAGTTAATGTATATTTCTAGGTCTTTGCCATAGGCTCTTTATGACCATTTTTCCTTAGAGTGCTCACAGATCCAGCAGGGGTGTTTGTAAGCTGTATCCCCAACAGGCTAGAATTTCAGAAAAGGCAGGAAGCTTGCTAGTAATGGCTAGCTTAAATGTACGCTAGCTGGCTTTTCTTTGTTCCAACTCACTCAGTTTACTTTTTAATTTTCCTCTTTTTCTGGGGACATTTTCCCTTGCCAGGAATAGGGTCTCCTATTCTCCCAGCACCCACCAATCCAGGAATGCATTAATAAGCTGTGGTATATGTAGATAATGGAATACTATTCAGCCACTAAAAAGGATGGTGACTTTACATCTTTTGTATTAATTTAGATGAAGTTGAAATGCATTCTTCTTAGTAAAGCATCACAAGAATGGAGAATGAGGACAACTGATGCTAGTGCATGGTGGGGGGAGGAGGAATGGGGGAGCAGAAAGGGAAAGAAGGAGGGAGGTGTAGAGTCACGGTGTGTGACACAGCTCTTGGAGGCAGGACTTTACCCAGGAAATGCAAGCAGTATAACCTGGTTCTTTGTACCCTCAATGATTCTCCAACAACAATAACAACAAAAAAAGGTGGTGAGAAAAGGACAAGAAGCATAATCACACCTGGTGCATCAGCAATTTATTATCAGTGTAGTCAGAGCCATGGCTGTGAGGGCCTTTGTCCTGCTTGAGACCAATCAGGCCTTGAGAAATACTTGCAAGTTATCGAAACCAGAAAATACTAGAGCAGATTTTATTTCCTATATCCATAATCGTCCAAAGCACTTTGTTTTTAAGGTCATGTGTCTTCTAATACCCCCACCCTGTCTCAGTACCACTGAGTGGGCTGGTATTTCTGACATTTTAGTGAGACCCACAGTCTACCGCAGCCTTTGGTGACTCTGAATCCCAAAAAAAAAAGTTTTTTCAGGGAAAGACTGGTAATTACTGGGTGGAGCAATGTTTGCACTAATATAGCCCTTTGCCCAGGTAAAAACTGGGCTACCCAAGCTATTTCCTCAGAAGCCTAAAACTAACATGCCATTCTGTACAAACAAGGCAGTTGTCTTTAGGAGTCTACAGGGTTGGTGATGAAAAGGCATTAGGGTATTCTCTGAAATAAAAAGGTAAGAGAAAACATTCAGAGAGGGAGAAAATGGACATATTTAACTCTCAGGAGAAATCAAAATGGTAAACATTAAATGAGGTTTTGTTCTACCTTCCTTTACCTGTCCAGGCTTATTCCAAACCCTGGAATGAGAATTCTCAACATCTTGACTGCTTGGGATGGACTAAGTGATGTTAATTTCCTCTTCCACGAATGTGCCTAAAACTCAGCATCAAGAGGATATTTGTAACATCAGGAGATACACTGTGTTGAATCACTAAATTCAAGTAAGGCTTACACTGGGCATGGGTCTATATCCCTTGTTCAACAGAAATCAATGCATTTAATGAAAATGTAACTCAGCCTCCTGCCTTTCAACACCCTGTGGATACTATGATAATGACTGGGGTGTTCCAAGCTAAGTTGCTGGAATGGGAAGCTGAGAAAGGCCTTTTGGACCCCACTGTAGTTTTAAATAGCTAACCACCCTGGTCACTGCAGCCCACCCTGTTGGCTCTCAGCATTCTATGTTTGGCAAGTCAATGTTTATTTTTTATTTTTTTATTTTTTTTGAGCAGAGCCTCAAGCTATCACCCTGGGTAGAGTGCCGTGGCATTACAGCTCACAGCAACCTCCA
>CAUYON010053558.1:0-14317 GCA_963573935.1 Arctocebus calabarensis | reverse complement strand
AGGTGAACCTTACTAAATGCAGAATACAAATGTCTTCATATAATAACTGAGAAAATGCCAGGAAGGCTATGTTAATCAGTTTGATGAAAATAGTTAAGATTGTATATGAAACCAGCACATTGTACCCCTTGATTGCACTATCATACACAGCAATGATTTAATAATAAAGACAATAAAATAAAAAAATAAAAATTAAATTTAAAAAATGTTATGCGTTAAACAGAGAAAGAAAAAAACGAATCCCATCTTACCTTAAAAGATATATATAGACCCAAGGTGAATGGATAGTCATCTATATTCCAGGCAAATGGAAGCAGAAAAAAGCAGGTGTCACAATCTTATTTGCAGATACAATGGGCTTTAAACCAACCAAAGTAAGGAAGGATAAGGATTGACACTTCATATTTGTTAAGGGTAGTGCTCAATATGATGAGATTTCAATTATTAATATTTATGCACCCAACCAGAATGCACCTCAATTTATAAAAGAAGCTCTAAAGACATGAACAACTTGATTTCCTCCAGCTCCATAGTAGTTGGAGATTTTAGCCATCCTTTAGAAGTGTTGGACAGATCTTCCAAAAAGAAGCTAAGCAAAGAAATTTTAGATTTAAACTTAACCATCCAACATTTGGATTTAACTTTCATCTACAGAATATTTCATCCAAACAAAACTGAATATACATTCTTCTCATCAACCCACGATCATACTCCAAAATCAATCACAATTTAGGTCACAAGTCTAACCTCAGCAAATTAAAAAAAATAGAAACTATTCCTTGCATCTTCTCAGACCATCAAGGAATAAAAGTTAAACCCAATAACAACTAGAATCTGCTTACTCAAACAAAAACATGGAAGCTAAATACCTCATGCTGAAGGATAGATGGGTCATTGATGAGATTAAGAAGGAAATTTCCAAATTTTTCAACAAAATGACAATAAAGACACGAATTATCAGAACCTCTGAAATACTGCAAAGGAGTCCGTAGACGACAAATAGTAGCAATACAAGCCTTCCTCCACAGAATGGAAAGATCACCCACACCTTTCACCACTAATGAAGATAGATTCACACTGGATTAAATATTTAAACTTAAGACATAAAACTATAAAAATGCTAGAAGAAAGTGTAGGGAAAACTCTTGAAGGAATTGGCCTGGGCAAATACTTTATGAGGAGGACGCCCCAGGCAATTGAGGCAGTATCAAAAATACACTACCGGAACTGATGAAATTAAAAAGCTTCTGCACAGCCAAGAACACAGTATGTACAGCAAACAGACATCCCTCAGAATGGGAGAAAATATTTGCAGGTTATGCCTCCGACAAAGGTTTAATAAGCAGAATCCACAGAGAACTCAAACATATTAGCAAGAAAAAAATAAGTGATCCCATCTCAAGATGGGCAAAAGATCTGAAGAGAAAATTCTCTAAAGAAGACAGGTGCATGGCCTTCACACACATGAAAAAGTGCTCATCATCCTTAATCATCAGGGAAATGCAAATCAAAACTACCTTGAGATATCATCTAACTCCAGTAAGATTAGCTCCCATAACAAAATCCCAAAACCAGAGATGTTGGCATGGATGTGAAGAAAAGGGAACACTTCTACATTGCTGGAGGGAATGCAAACTAATATGTTCCTTTTGGAAAGGCATTTGGAGAATACCCAGAGAGCTAAAAATAAACCTGCCATTTGATCCTATAATTCCTTTACTAGGTATATACCCAGAAGACCAAAAATCACATTATAACAAAGATATCTGTACCAGAATGTTTATTGCAGCCCAATTCATAACTGCTCAGTCATGGAAAAAGTCCAAGTGCCTATTGATCCACGAATGGATTAATAAATTGTGGTATATGTACACCATGGAACATTATGCAGCCTTAAAGAAACATGAAGACTTTACCTCTTTCATGTTTACATGGATAGAGCTGGAATATGTTATTCCTAGCAAAGTATCTCAAGAATTGAAGAAAAAGTATCCAGTGTACTCAGCCCTACTCTGAAGCTAATTTATAGCTTCCATATGAAGGCTATAAACCAATTATACCAGAAGAATATGGGGAAAGGGGCAAAGGAGGGGAGAGGAGTGGGGAGGATAGGTGGAGAGAGGGTAAATGGTGGGATCACACTTATGGTGCATCTTAGAAGGGTACAAGTGAAATTTACTAAATGCAGGATACATATGTTTTCATACAATAACCAAGAAAATCCCATGAAGGTTATGTCGAACAGTTGGATGAAAATATATCCACTTGTATATGAAGCCAGCACAGTGTGCCCCATGATTGCACTAATGTACACAGCTCTGATTTAATAAAAAAAATTAATTAATTAAAAAAATAAAAAATGAAAAAAGAAAGAAGGAAATAACCAAATTTTTTGAACTAAATGACAATGAATACACAAATTATCAGAACTTCTGGGATACTGCAAAGGCAGTCCTAAGAGGGAAGTTTATAGCACTGCGAGTCTTCCTCAGGAAAATGGAAAGAGAGGAATTTAACAACTTAATGGGACATCTTAAGCAACTGGAGAAGGAAGAACATTCCAACTCTAAACCCAGAAGAAGAAATAAATAACAAAAATTAGAACAGAATTAAATGAAATTGAAAACAAAAGAATTATACAACAGATCAATAAATAAAAAAGTTGGTTTTTTGAAAAAGTCAATAAAATAGATAAACCTTTGGCTAACCTAGCCAGCAAAAAAGAGTAAAATCTCTAATTTCATCAGTTAGAAATGGTAAAAATGAAAAAACAACAGACTCCACAGAAATTCAAAAAATCTCTAACGAATATTACAAGACACTTTACTCTCAGAAATATGAAAATCTGAAGGGAATTGACCAATATTTGGAAGCACAACACCTACCAAGACTTTGCCAGAACGAAGTGGAAATGTTGAAGAGGTCTTTATCAAGTTCTGAAATAGCATCAACTATACAAAATCTCCCTAAAAAGAAAAGCCCGGGACCAGATGGCTTCACATCAGAATTCTACCAAACCTTTCAAAAGAACTAGTACCTATATTACTAAACCTCTTCCGAAATATAGAAAAAGAAGGAATACTACCCAACACATTCTATGAAGCAAACATCACTTTGATCCCTAAACCAGGGAAAGACCCAACAAGAAAAGAAAATTATAGACCAATATCACTAATGAATATTGATGCAAAAATATTCAACAAGATCCTAACAAACAGAATCCAACAAACATCAAATAAATTATACATCATCCCCAAGTGGGCTTTCTCCCAGGGTCTCAAGGCTGGTTCAATATACATAAATTTATAAATCTAATTCAGCACATAAACAAATTAGAAAAGAAAGACCATATGATTCTCTGAATTGATGCAGAAAAAGCTTTTGACAATATCCAGCATCCCTTCATGATCAGAACACTTAAAAACATTGGTATAGATGGGACATTTCTTAAACTGAGATATAATCTAACTCCAGTAAGATTAGCCCACATAACAAAATCCCCAAACCAGAGATGTTGGCGTGGATATGGAGAAAAGGGAATTCCCACATTGCTGGTGGGAATGCAAACTAATACTTTCCTTTTGGAAAGACATTTGGAGAATCCTCAGAGAGCTAAAAATAGACCTGCCATTCGATCCTATAATTCCTTTACTAGTTATATACCCAGAAGACCAAAAATCACATTATAACAAAGACATCTGTACCAGAATGTTTATTGCAGACCAATTCATAACTGCTAAATCATAGAAGAAGCCCAAGTACCCATCGACCCATCAATGGATTAATAAATTGTGATACATGTATACCATGGAACATTATGCAGCTTTAGAGAAAGACAGAGACTTTACCTCTTTCATGTTTACATGGATGAAGCTGGAACATATTCTTGTTAGCAAAGTATCTCAAGAATGGGAGAAATAGTACCCAATGTACTCAGCCCTACTATGAAGCTAATCTATAGCTTTCATATGAAGGCTATAACCCAACTATAGCACAATAATATGGGGAAAGGGGCAAAGGAGGGGAGGGGAGGGATGAGTTTGGGGTGGAGGGGGGGTAATGGGTGGGGCCACACCTATGGTGCATCCTAGAAGGGTACAGGCGAACCTTACTATATGCAGAATAGAAACATCTTCATACAATAACTAGGAAAATGCCATGAAAGCTATGTTAATCAATTTGATGAAAACATTTCAGCTTGTATATGAAACCAGCACATTGTACCCTTTGATTACACTACTGTACACAGCTATGATTCCATAATAAAATAAATAAATAAATAACTTATAAGGTACATAAATTCAACCATCCAAATATTAAATATCAATAGCTAAACATGTATCTTTTTTGAAAAGAGTTTTTTTTTGCTATTAAATAGAGCAGAATTGATGATAGATTGAAAATTGGGGCCTTATCTATAATAATTACAATAATATCTACTATCTATTTAATGAGCATCTACAAAGCATTAGGCTTTCTGCTAGTTGCTTTATGTACATATCATTCTACCTTCACACAATTCTGAGATATAGATATTATCCTCCTCATTTTTCATTTGAAAAAACTGAAGCACAGAGACCACAGGGTCAGTTAGTTTATAAAGGAGATATGTTTAAATTCCATGTTGATTGGAATTTAACTGATTTCAAATTGGCTCTTATTACTATGTTAATTGACTGACTATTTCTAAATTGTCCTGCTATTTTGGCTAACATATAGAGTTCAGCAAGGAGAGGTTAACTGCATGAATTTTAGAAGAATTTTTTTAAATATTTCTTTTTCAGCAGTAAGAATACATGCACTATTAGTTTGCAGTCCCACCAAAAAGCCAGTAGATGATCTAGTACATACCCACATATGAGAAAAACTCAAATCAATTCAAGGTGGAGGACAGGGAGATGAGAGAGTGTGGAGAGAGGAAGAGAGGGAGATGGGGGGGTTATGGTGTGTGGCACACCTTTTGGTGGTGGGACACAACTATAAGAGGGACTTTACCTAACAAATGCAAACAGTGGAATCTAATTCTTTGTGCCCTCAATGAACCTGAAACAATAAATAAAATAAAAAATTAGAAATAAAGAAGAATACATGCACTATTACAGAAAACAATAGAGATGAATCTTACAAACAGGAAGTTTAGCAAAAGAAGCCAGATACTAGTCAATACACACTAATTGTTTCCATGTAAATTAAGTCCAAACACAAGTATAACTAATATGTTGTGTTAGAAATTAGAATGGTGGTTGGGCGGTGCCTGTAGCTCAGTGGGTAGGGTGCTGGCCACATACACTGAGGCTGGCAGATTCAAACTCAGCCCGGGGCCAGCTAAAACAACAATGACAGCTGCAACAACAAAAAATAGCCAGGCATTGTGGTGGGCGCCTGTCGTCCCAGCTTCTTGGGAGGCTGAGACAAGAGAATCTCCTAAGCCCAAGAATTTGAGGTTCTGTGAGCTGTGACACCACAGCACTCTACCTAGGGTGACAACTTGAGACTGTCTCAAAACAAAACAAAACAATGACGACAACAACAACAAAGAAAAAATAAAAGAAGTTAGAATGGTGATATTCTTTGTAAAGGATTTTGACTGGAATTATATATAAATATCGCTGCTGGAGGGCTGCTGGTGATATTCTATTTCGTCAGCTGTGTGCTGGTTACATAGATGCATTCCTTGATCTGTGCATATATGATTCTCACACTTTCTAAATATTTGTTATATTTCAATAAACTTACTTTAAAAGTATTTCTTTCAAATTAACTACATGACTGTGTATGAATTTGCATGTTCTTCAGGCCAATGCTCCTATTATTTGACCACTGCATACTGGCAATTCTAACTAGTAGACACGAACATATATATGCCTACTCATTTCATTCAAACTGACTAAACTTAAATCCTAACTCTGCTTCTTACTAGACTTGTGACCTTGGGCAAGTGACTTCACAGCTCTGCACCTCACTTTTCTTTCATCAAATGGAAATAACGAGCACCTACTAGTACACACTTATAATAATGCAATAAATTTATTGCCACCACTTAGCTAATGATCACCAAAACATCATAATTATTCCCATAATTATTCTCATGCTCCTGTACTCAGTAAACAATTACCTTCACTAGATATATATTCATGTCTGCACATAGACAGTCATAAATGCCTTCTAGAAAGTGATGCACACTACTTCTGAAACCCTGGAAGGCACAGCTATAGGAAAATCCTAAGGTTTTGAATCCACTCCGTATTGTCTGCACAATTGTTACTTCCCCAATTTCTAGAGAAAATTATAAAGGCAATTCTTCCACAAAACATATTCATACTCACAAATTTTTGTCTCTAGGGAGAATATTTACTAAAATACTCTCCTTGACTTACTAACAATATGCTTGTCCAGATCATCAGGAGACTCCTCTCATTTATTGTCCTTATTCTTTAACTTGAGTTATATTGGTTTTCCCTCAAAAGGAACTTGATTTTCCCTATGCCTGGATGAATAACTAAATGTCTAATTTAACTTTCCTCCCCTCCAAAGCTGCTACATTTTATGAGGCATATGATTCATAAAATCTACACATCAGTCAGAAAATTATAGATGCAATCCTTGACCTATACATACATGATTTTTCACACTTTCTAAATATTTGTTATATTTCAATAAACTTACTGTAAAATTGTTTTTTTCAAATTAACTACATGGCTGAGTATGAATTTACATTTTCTTCAAGCCAATGCTCCTATTATTTGACCACTGCATCAAAAATCATGTCTATACTTTCCATTTTTATTTTTATCTGTTGAGCAAAATCAATAGAAAACTATACATATTCAACAACAAACAAATTTTGAGTTGTTATCTTTGCCAAATGACCACTAAGAAGTTTCCCCAGTCCAGAACTTGGTACAATTTTTTTAAATCTATTATACTTAACCTGGTTTCTTATGCCAGTATATTGCCCATTTCCTTTTCCTTCAGAATCTTATTTATTTATTTATTTATTTTGAGACAGAGTCTCAATATGTTACCCTCTAGAGTGCTGTACCATCACAGCTCACAGCAACCTCAAACTCTTGGGCTGAAGCGATTCTCTTGCTTCAGCCTCCCAAGCAGCCAGGACCACTGGCGCCCTCCACAAGGCCCAGCCATCTTTTGTTGTAGTTGTCATTGTTGTTGTTAAGCAGGCTAGGGCCAGGCTTGAACCCACCAGCCCCAATGTACGTGGCTGGTGCCCTAAGCAGTGAGCAACAGGGACCAAGCCTTCTTTCAGAATCTTAAAGGTATTTCTCAATCTAGGGAATTTATTCTGTTCATTTCATGCTTCATGCTCTGTACCATTTGTCTTCTGAAAAGGATGTACGTTTCATTTACAAATTCATCTAGAATGTTACTACTATTAAAATATTCTTTGTCTCATCTTTTGTGTCATGACTCTTGGTATTCACTTCCCAGAATTTCTATGTCATCATTATCCAGCAGAGTTCTTTCCTGGGCTAATGTACCCTGGCTGCATTTCTTCACAGAAGTTTGCATTTCCAACCTTATCTTTTTGTCCTTTATAGTTTTTCCCCATCCAGTTAGATTAGTCTCCACTCTTATTTTCTTTCCAACTTTTGTGTTGCCAGATTTTCTCTATTGATTATGTCTGTATATTTTGAGTAATTATTATACCACACACTAAATTTTCACCTATATGTGTGAGTATATATGTGTGACTATGTATTCCATCTGGTGTCACACCCTATATATAAACTTCTCCCAGAGTTATGTATTACTAAGTTATTAATTTTAATGGGAAATGAGTGTACTTGCTTATTTCATTGATGTTCCTCTGTGATGTTGCTCTTCCTGAGCAACATTGTAAGTGAAAGACTATAGTAAGATTCTTTTCCACTGAACTGTACCTCAAGAAGTAGAAAATGGATGGAGAGCGGGTAAATGGCGGGATCACACTTATGGTGCATCTTAGAAGGGACAGGTGAAACTTATTAAATGCAGAGCACAAATGTTATCACATAATAAACAAGAAAATCTCATTAAGGTTATGTCAAACAGTTGGATGAAAATATTTCAGATTGTATATGAAGCCCGCACACTGTATCCCATGATTGCTCTAATGTACACAGCTATGATTTAATAAATAAAAAAAGAATTGAACAATGAAACACACACAAAAAAGAAGTAGAAAATGAAAGCTATTTGATTCCCTTCTGAGAATTAAATTATAGATCAGCACATCCCTAATCACAGACAACAGATGGAAATTACCTGAGGAGACAAAAGTATAAGCATAAGTATATGGCAATCTACAGAAAGAATAAGCCACAAACACATAAGGAAATGTGGGTCCCTAAAGTAAATATTGGCAGTACTCAATGGATACCATTGTCTTAGCCATTTGAATCTAGTATTTCCAATCCCAAAAGCAAGGGCATCTCTTTTAGAGATGGAGGTACAGTACTAGTTTGGATTTATGCCATTTAACTTATAGTTTGGGCTCTTATGAATCATGGATTACCTAACAACCATCCTACTATACCCCATCACACATCTTTCTGATGATTTTACTTTTGTCCACTCTGATTAATGATTTGTTTGGCTTGTAACTTACATTCAAAGGACAACCAAATAGCTCTGATTTTTATTTAGCTCTCTATTTAGCTTTTCTTTTTTTCAAGGTTTTCTTAGTTTTATTAAATTTATAATCAACTTCACTCAAGTATAATTTATGTACAATCAAATGCACTCATTTCAAATATATAGTTCAATGAGCTTTGATAAATGCATATCAATTCTCTGTGTACATCTCTGTGTACATCAGTCTCAGACTACCAGTGAATCTATCTAGCTTTTCAAGAGGAAATAGTGATGAATGTATAGACACGAGTACTTCCGGTAATTGTTGCAGCAAAAAAGAAAAGAAAAGAAAATTAACAAATTGACTTGGTGGTGTCTATTGCACTATTATCTTCTTTTTCATTTGCCTGAGTCAGTTTCTCAGGGGTTGAACTACTCTGGAAACTGGTATAAGTGAGCCTTTGGACATGTAAAGCAGATGACCAAAAACAGCAAGGCAACACTTGAACCTATAAACATTTTTTCTTAGTAAACAACTGCATACCCACTCACACATATTTAAATTAACAATGAAAGTTTGCCATTATATATTTAAACAATTACAAGAATATAGTTTCTGTGATATTTTGAATAGTGACATTTTGAAATAAACTGTTTTTTCACTGTCCTAAATGTATCAAACTCCAAATACTGTAGCAACCTAATATCCACATCATCCATCTTTAAAATATGTTAACAGACACTACTTAACTGTTATAAAATTTAATTGGTCCTTTTTTTCTTTGATGGCTGTTTTTATTACCATATTTTGCTGTGCATTATGCACACTTCTTTGCCCATATTTTTGAGGAAAAAATAAGAATGCACATATGTGGTACTAATTCTGTATCTATATGAATGTTTTTAATTGTTTTATTTATGCTTATGCATTAAAAGTGTAACTCTAGAAAGCAATAATGATATTCATATGCAAAATAATGCCCTGGAATATGGCAATTGGTTTTGATGAACTGATGATGAACTTGCAAGAAAAGCATTTTCGGCCATTGTAGAGTGATGTATTTCTCTTTGTATACGTCAGGTGGGAACTATCAATCTAGTTAATACTGTCACAAAAACTTTTTTTTAATTTTAATTTTTTATTAAATCATAACTGTGTACATTAATGCATTTATGGGGTACAATGTGTTGGTATAATATACAATTTGAAACACTTACATCAAATCGGTTCACATAGCCTTTACTGCACTTTCTTAATTATTGTGGTAAGACATTTATACTCTACTATTAGTAGATTTAACATATACCCTTGTAAAATGTACCATAGGTGTGGTCCCACCAATTATCCTGCTCCACCCTTTCTCTCCCCTTCAATACCTTCCCCCTCCCCCTTCATCATGGGTTGTAGTTGGGTTATAGCTTTCATATGGAAGTGTGGGTGCTTAAATATTGGTTTCATAGTAGAGCTGAGTACATTGGATACCTTTTCTTCCATTCTCGAGATAATTTCCTAAGAAGAATATGTTCCAGCTTCATCCCAGTAAACATAAAAGAGGTAAAGTCTCCATCTTTTTTAAGGCTGTATAATATTCCAAGGTGTACATATACCAAATGGGCACTTGGGCTTCTTCCATGACTTAGCAATTATGAATGGGCTGTAATAAACATTCTGGTGCAAATACCTTTGTTATAAAGTGATTTTTGTTCTTCTGGATATATACCTAGTACAGGAATTGCAGGATGGAATGGCAGGTCTATTTTTAGATCCCTACATGATCTCCAAATTTCTTTCCAAAAGGAATATATTAGTTTGCATTCCCACCAGTAGTGCCGAAGTGTTCCTTTTTCTCCATATCTATGCCAACATCAATTGTTTTGAGATTTTGTTATATGCACTACTCTTACTGGAGTTAGATTATATCTCAAAGTGGTTTTGATTTACATTTCTCTGATGATTAAGGATGATGGGCATTTTTCATGTGTCTATAGACCATGTTCCTGTCTTTTTCAGAGAAGTTTCTATTCAAATCTCTTGCCCACAATGAGATGGGATCACTTGTTCTTTTCTTGCTAATACATTTGAGTTCTTTGTGAATTCTAGTTATCAAACCTTTGTCAGAAACATAACCTGCAAATATCTTCTCCCATTTTTGAGGGCTTTCTGCTCACTTTATGTACTGTGTTCTTGGCCATGCAGAAGCTTTTTAGGTTGATCAGATCCCAGTAATGTATTTTTAGTGTTGCTTCAATTGCCCGGGGGTCCGCCTCATAAATTATTCTCCCAGGCTGATTTCTTCAAGTGTTTTCCCTGAAATCTCTTCTAGTATTTTTATAGTTTTGTGTCTTAAGTTTAAATCTTTATCCAGTGAGAATCTATTTTTGTAAGAGGTGAAAGGTGTGGGTCCAGTTTCAGTTTTCTACAACTCGCCAGCCAGTTCACCCAGCACCATTTGTTAAATAGGGAGTCCTTTCCCCACTGAATGTTTTTGACTGACTTATCAAAGATCAAATGACAATAAGTAGCTGAGTTTGTCTCTTGGTTCTCTATTCTGTTCCATACATCTACTTCTCTATTTTTGTGCTAGTACCATGCTGTTTTGATCACTATAGATTTGTACTATAGTCTGAGGTCTGGTAGCATGATTCCACTTGATTTGTTTTTATTTCTGAGTAATGTCTTGGCTAATCGGTGTGTTCTCTGATTCCATATAAAAATGAAGTATTTTTTTGAGGTCTTTAAAGTATGACAGAGGTGCTTTAATAGGGATTGCATTAAAATCATATATTGCTTTGAGTAGAACTGACATTTTAACAATGTTGATTCTTCCTAGAAAAATCCTTTGGAAAATGCTGAAATGGTTTTTGTATGCCATGGTCTTTGAGTTACAGCTATAAATATTTTAAAGTGCACAGTAATAGAGATGCCAAGAGAAACCTTGGACTGCCTCACATAGAGAGTGTCATCAAATTGTAGAGGCAACAAGAAGAAACACTTCTTCAGATGCCAATAAAGATGAAGGCAGCATGAGGTAAACCTTCAAAATGACTGGAGGTGGAGCAGAAGGTTAAGACCTGGATTCTGCATCAATGTCAAACTGAGATCCCTGTTTCAAGCAGGATGCTATGAGATGTTTGCATGAGAAAACAAAATATATTTATGATTTCTCAGGGACAGTTAATGGTGCTTTAACTTTCTGAAGAGAGAATGTTTGAGCAAGAGGACATGATAAAGACTTGCCCCCAAACTTCCAACAGCCTATTTGGAAATTCATTATTATGTTATCAATCTCATAAAGTCTTACGACTTTGAGCTATTCCGAACTGCCAATATGGATGAAGTCTCACTCACATTTGATATACCATCCTTCTTTTGGATGTCAAAGGAGCAAAGACCATGGCTGTAAAAACTAGTGGACATGAGAAAACAGATTTCACTGTTGCTCTAGCCTGTAGAGCAGAGGGGACAAATTTATCACCTATGATCATCTTTAAATGAAAAATGTTTCTGAAAGAAAATATTGTAAGTGAAGTTGTCCACATGCATGAAAAAGTATGGATACATGAGGAAGGCATACAAATGTGGTTTAACAAAGTCTGGTCATAAAAGCCTGGAGGATTACTTAAAAAAAAAAAAAAAAAACAGGTTTGTTTGGTTTTGATCCCTTTGAAGCCCAAGGGAAAAAGCAATCACAGGGGACTTGAAAATTCAACTTGCTGTAATATCTGGTGGGTTAACCAGCCAATTGAAACCACTTGAAATGTTAATAAGCAAACCATTTAAGGCCATAAAAGAAGTAGACTCTTTGGATGCAGTCAGCTAGTAGTGATTTAACACCTATAGGCAGAATCACAGAATCAAAAAGGCATCCATTGCCCAGGTTTGTAATTAGGTCCTAAGATCACAAAATAGCATCAAGAAAGAAGTAGGTGTTAAAACATTTAAAAATGAAGACAATCGCAAAGATATTGAATCAACCCAAGTGCCTATCAATTCATGACTGGATTAACAAAATATGGTATGTGTACATATACGGTGGAATACCACTCAGCCATAAAGAAGGATGACTTAAAGGCTTTTACAACAATTTGGATGGAATGGGAAACCATTATACAAGTGAAATATATAAAGAATGGGGAAAAAACCACACGTATTCACTATTAAATTGGAACTAGCCAATGACCACATGTGCGCACAGAGGAAAGTAAAACTCAGTAGAAATCAAGCGTGGGGGGAAGGTGGGTGAAAAACCTACCTACAGGATACAGTGAAAACTATCTGGATAATGAACTCACTTATATCCCTAATTCAAGTATAACAAAAGTGATCCATGTAACCAAAAACATTTTACCACCATAATATTTTGAAATAATAATTTTTCAAGTGACAGGATGCAATTTATTAATGGTATAAAGATGGGGGTAAGAAAGTCAACATTTTTGATGAGACAAAGAGGCTATTCCCCCTGGGTAGCCCCTTTAGGCCTTCTGTCTAGGGGTTTATACACTGCTATATCCTGCTAAGCTAAGCTTTAAAATTGATGGAGAAATTGAATCTCTTACTTATATGCAAACATTGAGGAAATTTGCCACAACAAGTCTAGCTCTACAGGAAATACTTTGACCTGCACTACACACTGACCATCAAAATGGACCACCAATGGACTAAACATCCTAAAACTAAAAAACAAAACCCAGGTTCCACAATGATGCAAAAGATAAAACTAAACAATGGACTTACAGAAAATAAGATGAATAGAATGTCATCACACTTATCAATTATATCAATAAATGCACATGTCTTGAATTCCCCACTGAAGAGGCATAGACTGGCTGATTAGATAACAAAACACAAGCCACCCATTTGCTGCCTGCAGAAAACACATCTAGGTTTTAATGACAAATTAAAACTCAGAGTTAAGGGATCAAAGACAATTTTTCAGGCAAACAGAAGTCAGAAAAAAAGAGGGATTGTGAACTTATTTTCAGATACAAGTGGATTTAAAGCAACTAAAGTTTAAAAAAAGGTAACGATGGACACTTCAGATTAGTCAAGGAAAAAATGCAAAAGGACATTTCAATTTTAAATATTTATGCACCCAACTTAAATGCTGCCAGATTTCTGAAACAGATAACCATAACACCATAATAGCAGGGGACTTTGACACTCCTTACAGAACTGGACAGATCCTCTAAACAGAAATTAAGCACAGATACAAAGGACTTGTACATGATCCCGACAAGTGTGCTTGATAGACGTGTATAGAACATTCCATCCCAAAGCTAAAGAATATATGTTCTTCTTATCACCCCATGAAAAATTCTCCAAAATTGATCATATCATAGGACACAAAACAAACCTGAACAGAATCAAAAGAATTGAAATTTTGCCTTGTATCTTCTCAGACCACAAGACATTAAAGGTGAAACACAACTCTAATAAAAACATTCAACCCCACACAGAGGAATGGAAGTTAAACAACCTTATGCTAGATGACAGCTGGGTGCAGGAAGAGATAAAAGAGGAAATCATTAACTTCTTTGAGTATAACAAAAATGACTACACAATTGTGGGGCCACAACTATGGTGCATCTTAGAAGGGTACAGGCGAAACTTACTAGATGCAGAATACAAATGTCTTCATACAATAACTAAGAAAATGCCATGAAGGCTATGTTAAACAGTTTGATGAAAATATTTCAGATTGTATATGAAACCAGCACATTGTACCCCTTGATTGCACTA